>CM059787.1:7716012-7811012 GCA_030435695.1 Brachymystax lenok tsinlingensis
ATGGAAGGTTGTTATTCCATTATAGTGATGGAAGGTTGTTAGTCCATTATAGTGATGGAAGGTTGTTAGTCCATTATAGTGATGGAAGGTTGTTAGTCCATTATAGTGATGGAAGGTTGTTGGTCCATTATAGTGATGGAAGGTTGTTAGTCCATTATAGTGATGGAAGGTTGTTGGTCCATTATAGTGATGGAAGGTTGTTAGTCCATTATAGTGATGGGAGGTGGTTGGTCCATTATAGTGATGGAAGGTTGTTGGTCCATTATAGTGATGGAAGGTTGTTAGTCCATTATAGTGATGGAAGGTTGTTGGTCCATTATAGTGATGGAAGTTTGTTAGTCCATTATAGTGATGGAAGGTTGTTGGTCCATTATTGTGATGGACGGTTGTTAGTCTATTATAGTGATGGAAGGTTGTTAGTCCATTATAGTGATGGAAGGTTGTTGGTCCATTATAGTGATGGAAGGTTGTTGGTCCATTATAGTGATGGAAGGTTGTTTAGTCCATTATAGTGATGGAAGGTTGTTGGTCCATTATAGTGATGGAAGGTTGTTATTCCATTATAGTGATGGAAGTTTGTTAGTCCATTATAGTGATGGAAGGTTGTTGGTCCATTATAGTGATGGAAGGTTGTTAGTCTATTATAGTGATGGAAGGTTGTTAGTCCATTATAGTGATGGAAGGTTGTTGGTCCATTATAGTGATGGAAGGTTGTTAGTCCATTATAGTGATGGAAGGTTGTTGGTCCATTATAGTGATGGAAGGTTGTTATTCCATTATAGTGATGGAAGGTTGTTGGTCCATTATAGTGATGGAAGGTTGTTAGTCCATTATAGTGATGGAAGGTTGTTGGTCCATTATAGTGATGGAAGGTTGTTATTCCATTATAGTGATGGAAGGTTGTTAGTCCATTATAGTGATGGAAGGTTGTTGGTCCATTATAGTGATGGAAGGTTGTTAGTCCATTATAGTGATGGAAGGTTGTTGGTCCATTATAGTGATGGAAGGTTGTTAGTCCATTATAGTGATGGAAGGTTGTTGGTCCATTATAGTGATGGAAGGTTGTTAGTCCATTATAGTGATGGGAGGTGGTTGGTCCATTATAGTGATGGAAGGTTGTTGGTCCATTATAGTGATGGAAGGTTGTTAGTCCATTATAGTGATGGAAGGTTGTTGGTCCATTATAGTGATGGAAGTTTGTTAGTCCATTATAGTGATGGAAGGTTGTTGGTCCATTATAGTGATGGAAGGTTGTTAGTCTATTATAGTGATGGAAGGTTGTTAGTCCATTATAGTGATGGAAGGTTGTTGGTCCATTATAGTGATGGAAGGTTGTTGGTCCATTATAGTGATGGAAGGTTGTTAGTCCATTATAGTGATGGAAGGTTGTTGGTCCATTATAGTGATGGAAGGTTGTTATTCCATTATAGTGATGGAAGGTTGTTAGTCCATTATAGTGATGGAAGGTTGTTGGTCCATTATAGTGATGGAAGGTTGTTAGTCTATTATAGTGATGGAAGGTTGTTAGTCCATTATAGTGATGGAAGGTTGTTAGTCCATTATAGTGATGGAAGGTTGTTAGTCCATTATAGTGATGGAAGGTTGTTGGTCCATTATAGTGATGGAAGGTTGTTAGTCCATTATAGTGATGGAAGGTTGTTGGTCCATTATAGTGATGGAAGGTTGTTAGTCCATTATAGTGATGGAAGGTTGTTGGTCCATTATAGTGATGGAAGGTTGTTAGTCCATTATAGTGATGGGAGGTGGTTGGTCCATTATAGTGATGGAAGGTTGTTGGTCCATTATAGTGATGGAAGGTTGTTAGTCCATTATAGTGATGGAAGGTTGTTGGTCCATTATAGTGATGGAAGTTTGTTAGTCCATTATAGTGATGGAAGGTTGTTGGTCCATTATAGTGATGGAAGGTTGTTAGTCTATTATAGTGATGGAAGGTTGTTAGTCCATTATAGTGATGGAAGGTTGTTGGTCCATTATAGTGATGGAAGGTTGTTGGTCCATTATAGTGATGGAAGGTTGTTAGTCCATTATAGTGATGGAAGGTTGTTGGTCCATTATAGTGATGGAAGGTTGTTATTCCATTATAGTGATGGAAGGTTGTTAGTCCATTATAGTGATGGAAGGTTGTTGGTCCATTATAGTGATGGAAGGTTGTTAGTCTATTATAGTGATGGAAGGTTGTTAGTCCATTATAGTGATGGAAGGTTGTTAGTCCATTATAGTGATGGAAGGTTGTTAGTCCATTATAGTGATGGAAGGTTGTTAGTCCATTATAGTGATGGAAGGTTGTTGGTCCATTATAGTGATGGAAGGTTGTTAGTCCATTATAGTGATGGAAGGTTGTTATTCCATTATAGTGATGGAAGGTTGTTAGTCCATTATAGTGATGGAAGGTTGTTAGTCCATTATAGTGATGGAGGTTGTTATTCCATTATAGTGATGGAAGGTTGTTAGTCAATTATAGTGAAGGAAGGTTGTTGGTCCATTATAGTGATGGAAGGTTGTTAGTCCAATATAGTGATGGAAGGTTGTTGGTCCATTATAGTGATGGAAGGTTGTTAGTCCATTATAGTGATGGAAGGTTGTTATTCCATTATAGTGATGGAAGGTTGTTATTCCATTATAGTGATGGAAGGTTGATAGTCCATTATAGTGATGGAAGGTTGTTATTCCATTATAGTGATGGAAGGTTGTTAGTCCATTATAGTGATGGAAGGTTGTTGGTCCATTATAGTGATGGAAGGTTGTTATTCCATTATAGTGATGGAAGGTTGTTAGTCCATTATAGTGATGGAAGGTTGTTATTCCATTATAGTGATGGAAGGTTGTTGGTCCATTATAGTGATGGAAGGTTGTTATTCCATTATAGTGATGGAAGGTTGTTATTCCATTATAGTGATGGAAGGTTGTTAGTCCATTATAGTGATGGAAGGTTGTTAGTCTATTATAGTGATGGAAGGTTGTTAGTCCATTATAGTGATGGAAGGTTGTTGGTCCATTATAGTGATGGAAAGTTGTTGGTCCATTATAGTGATGGAAGGTTGTTAGTCCATTATAGTGATGGAAGGTTGTTTGTCCATTATACTGATGGAAGGTTGTTATTCCATTATAGTGATGGAAGGTTGTTAGTCCATTATAGTGATGGAAGGTTGTTGGTCCATTATAGTGATGGACGGTTGTTAGTCTATTATAGTGATGGAAGGTTGTTAGTCCATTATAGTGATGGAAGGTTGTTGGTCCATTATAGTGATGGAAGGTTGTTGGTCCATTATAGTGATGGAAGGTTGTTAGTCCATTATAGTGATGGAAGGTTGTTGGTCCATTATAGTGATGGAAGGTTGTTATTCCATTATATTGATGGAAGGTTGTTAGTCCATTATAGTGATGGAAGGTTGTTGGTCCATTATAGTGATGGAAGGTTGTTAGTCCATTATAGTGATGGAAGGTTGTTGGTCCATTATAGTGATGGAATGTTGTTATTCCATTATAGTGATGGAAGGTTGTTAGTCCATTATAGTGATGGAAGGTTGTTGGTCCATTATAGTGATGGAAGGTTGTTAGTCCATTATAGTGATGGAAGGTTGTTATTCCATTATAGTGATGGAAGGTTGTTAGTCCATTATAGTGATGGAAGGTTGTTAGTCCATTATAGTGATGGAGGTTGTTATTCCATTATAGTGATGGAAGGTTGTTAGTCAATTATTGTGATGGAAGGTTGTTGGTCCATTATAGTGATGGAAGGTTGTTAGTCCAATATAGTGATGGAAGGTTGTTGGTCCATTATAGTGATGGAAGGTTGTTAGTCCATTATAGTGATGGAAGGTTGTTATTCCATTATAGTGATGGAAGGTTGTTATTCCATTATAGTGATGTAAGGTTGATAGTCCATTATAGTGATGGAAGGTTGTTATTCCATTATAGTGATGGAAGGTTGTTAGTCCATTATAGTGATGGAAGGTTGTTGGTCCATTATAGTGATGGAAGGTTGTTATTCCATTATAGTGATGGAAGGTTGTTAGTCCATTATAGTGATGGAAGGTTGTTATTCCATTATAGTGATGGAAGGTTGTTGGTCCATTATAGTGATGGAAGGTTGTTATTCCATTATAGTGATGGAAGGTTGTTGGTCCATTATAGTGATGGAAGGTTGTTAGTCCATTATAGTGATGGAAGGTTGTTGGTCCATTATAGTGATGGAAGGTTGTTGGTCCATTATAGTGATGGAAGGTTGTTAGTCCATTATAGTGATGGAAGGTTGTTAGTCCATTATAGTGATGGAAGGTTGTTAGTCCATTATAGTGATGGAAGGTTGTTAGTCCATTATAGTGATGGAAGGTTGTTGGTCCATTATAGTGATGGAAGGTTGTTGGTCCATTATAGTGATGGAAGGTTGTTAGTCCATTATAGTGATGGAAGGTTGTTGGTCCATTATAGTGATGGAAGGTTGCTAGTCCATTATAGTGATGGAAGGTTGTTGGTCCATTATAACAAACAAAACAAAGCAAGATAACAAAGCAACAGAAAGGACACGGAGATAGCTGTAGCTGTGTAAACTGTATGTATAAAGACACTGTTAGCTATATGTATAAAGATGTATCAGATTGGCATGATAAGTGACGTATTGATTTATCTCCCGTGTGTGTCTGTGCTACCAGATTCCCTGCTGTGAGGAAGAAGTTCGTCTCTGAGCTGAAGGAGTTGAGACAGAAGGAACAGAACCACTATGTGTTCCAGTCTACCATCAGCCTCATCATGGGAGTCAAGTTCTTCAGGATCAAGATGTACCCTGTCGAGGACTTCGAGGCCTCCTTCCAGTTCATGCAGGTGTGTGGGTAATAAGTCCTCTCTCAAAGACATGTTACTGGTTTATTTAGTTATTGTGTGTGTGTGTGTGTGTGTGTGTGTGTGTGTGTGTGTGTGTGTGTGTGTGTGTGTGTGTGTGTGTGTGTGTGTGTGTGTGTGTGTGTGTGTGTGTGTGTGTGTGTGTGTGTGTGTGTGTGTGTGTGTGTAGACCTGTCGTCCCGGATCCAAAATGGACAGGTATGCTTTTCTGGTTCAGTGGTATTGACCTCTTGTCATGTGTTGTGACAGGTTACTGAATCCATTCAGTCGTCATGTATGTTTGTTTGGTGTGTCTCTCAGTTTATCTCAGTGTTGTAGGAGTGTGCATAATCACATGATGTTGATCTCTCTCTCTCTAGGAGTGTGCCCAGTATTTCCTGGAGGTAAAGGATAAGGACATTAAACATTCTCTTGCTGGACTCTTCGTAGAGATACTGGTTCCTGTAGCTGCAGTAAGTCTACCCTACGTCAGTCTGTCTCTGCACCTCTCACTTCTCTCTCACATCTCTCTCATATCCTCTCACATCTCTCTCACATCTCTCTCATATCCTCTCATATCTTCTCATATCCTCTCACTTCTCTCTCACATCTCTCTCACATCTCTCTCATATCCTCTCACATCTCTCTCACATCTCTCTCATATCCTCTCATATCTTCTCATATCCTCTCACTTCTCTCTCACATCTCTCTCATATCCTCTCATATCCTCTCACATCTTCTCATATCCTCTCACTTCTCTCTCACATCTCTCTCACATCTCTCTCATATCCTCTCATATCTTCTCATATCCTCTCACTTCTCTCTCACATCTCTCTCACATCTCTCTCATATCCTCTCATATCTTCTCATATCCTCTCATATCCTCTCATATTTTCTCATATCCTCTCATATCCTCTCATATCTTCTCATATCCTCTCATATCTTCTCATATCCTCTCATATCCTCTCATATCCTCTCTTATCTTCTCATAGCCTCTCATATTTTCTCATATCCTCTCATATCTTCTCATATCCTCTCATATCCTCTCATATTTTCTCATATCCTCTCATATCTTCTCATATCCTCTCATATCCTCTCATATTTTCTCATATCCTCTCATATCCTCTCATATCTTCTCATATCCTCTCATATCTTCTCATATCCTCTCATATCCTCTCATATCTTCTCATATCCTCTCATATCTTCTCATATCCTCTCATATCTTTTCATATCCTCTCATATCCTCTCATATCTTTCTCATATCTCTGAGTCTGTCATGTCTAATATAGTGTACCTCTAACTCTATGGAATCATGTTGTAATGTGCCTAATCAATCAATAAAATCACTGGAGATATTAGTCCCCCGTAGCCGCAGTACGTATCTCTATACCATATCTTGAAATATCTCCTATCTAATGTACTGTACCTGTCTATGTGTAACCCTGCTCTGTGTATGACCTATGACCTTTTCCCTTTGACCTTCCAGACGGTGAAGAACGAGGTGAATGTTCCTTGTCTGAGGAACTTTGTAGAGAGTCTGTATGACACTACGCTGGACCTGTCCTCTAGGAAGAAACACTCTCTGGTCAGTCTATATCACACTATTACTGTACTGGTCAGTCTATTACTGTACTGGTCAGTCTATTACTGTACTGGTCAGTCTATATCACACTATTACTGTACTGGTCAGTCTATACCACTCTATTACTGTACTGATCAGGCTATACCACACTATTACTGTACTGGTCAGTCTATTACTGTACTGGTCAATCTATTACTGTACTGGTCAGTCTATTACTGTACTGGTCAATCTATTACTGTACTGGTCAATCTATTACTGTACTGGTCAGTCTATATCACACTATTACTGTACTGGTCAGTCTATACCACTATATTACTGTACTGGTCAGTCTATATCACACTATTACTGTACTGGTCAGTCTATTACTATACTGGTCAATCTATTACTATACTGGTCAATCTATTACTGTACTGGTTAGTCTATTACTGTACTGGTCAGTCTATTACTGTACTGGTCCATCTATTACTGTACTGGTCAGTCTATATCACACTATTACTGTACTGGTCAATCTATTACTATACTGGTCAATCTATTACTGTACTGGTCAGTCTATTACTGTCCTGGTCAATCTATTACTGTACTGGTCAGTCTATTACTGTACTGGTCAGTCTATTACTGTACTGGTCAATCTATTACTGTACTAGTCAGTCTATATCACACTATTACTGTACTGGTCAGTCTATTACTATACTGGTCAATCTATTACTGTACTGGTCAATCTATTACTGTACTGGTTAGTCTATTACTGTACTGGTCAGTCTATTACTGTACTGGTCAGTCTATTATTGTACTGGTCAGTCTATATAACACTATTACTGTACTGGTCAGCCTATTACTGTACTGGTCAATCTATTACTGTACTGGTCAGTCTATTACTGTACTGGTCAATCTATTACTGTACTGGTCAGTCTATATCACACTATTACTGTACTGGTCAGTCTATTACTATACTGGTCAATCTATTACTGTACTGGTCAATCTATTACTGTACTGGTCAGTCTATTACTGTACTGGTCAGTCTATTACTGTACTGGTCCATCTATTACTGTACTGGTCAGTCTATATCACACTATTACTGTACTGGTCAATCTATTACTGTACTGGTCAGTCTATTACTGTACTGGTCAATCTATTACTGTACTGGTCAATCTATTACTGTACTGGTCAGTCTATATCACACTATTACTGTACTGGTCAGTCTATACCACTCTATTACTGTACTGGTCAGTCTATACCACTCTAATACTGTACTGGTCAGTCTATACCACACTCTTACTGTACTGGTCAGTCTAATACTGTACTGGTCAGTCTATACCACTCTATTACTGTACTGGTCAGTCTATACCACTCTATTACTGTACTGGTCAGTCTATACCACTCTATTACTGTACTGGTCAATCTATTACTGTACTGGTCAGTCTATATCACACTATTACTGTACTGGTCAGTCTATACCACTCTATTACTGTACTGGTCAGTCTAATACTGTACTGGACAGGCTATACCACTCTATTACTGTACTGGTCAGTCTATACCACTCTATTACTGTACTGGTCAGTCTATACCACTCTATTACTGTACTGGTCAGTCTATACCACACTATTACTGTACTGGTCCGTCTATACCACTCTATTACTGTACTGGTCAGTCTATACCACTCTATTACTGTACTGGTCAGTCTATACCACACTATTACTGTACTGGTCAGTCTATACCACTCTATTACTGTACTGGTCAGTCTATACCACTCTATTACTGTACTGGTCAGTCTATACCACACTATTACTGTACTGGTCAGTCTATACCACTCTATTACTCTACTGGTCAGTCTATACCACTCTATTACTGTACTGGTCAGTCTATACCACACTATTACTGTACTGGTCAGTTTCTCCCTTCACAGATTTCAGGTTTAAGTCATGTCTCCTTTCCTCACCTACTACTGATTAATGAATGGACTCCAGGTATAGTCTGGTCCCCATAGTATTAATGAATGGACTCCAGGTATAGTCTGGTCCCCATAGTATTAATGAATGGACACCAGGTATAGTCTGGTCCCATAGTATTAATGAATGGACTCCAGGTATAGTCTGGTCCCATAGTATTAATGAATGGACTCCAGGTATAGTCTGGTCCCCATAGTATTAATGAATGGACTCCAGGTATAGTCTGGTCCCATAGTATTAATGAATGGACTCCAGGTATAGTCTGGTCCCCATAGTATTAATGAATGGACTCCAGGTATAGTCTGGTCCCCATAGTATTAATGAATGGACTCCAGGTATAGTCTGGTCCCCATAGTATTAATGAATGGACTCCAGGTATAGTCTGGTCCCATAGTAATAATGAATTGACTCCAGGTATAGTCTGGTCCCATAGTATTAATGAATGGACTCCAGGTATAGTCTGGTCCTATAGTATTAATGAATGGACTCCAGGTATAGTCTGGTCCCATAGTATTAATGAATGGACTCCAGGTATAGTCTGGTCCCATAGTATTAATGAATGGACTCCAGGTATAGTCTGGTCCCCATAGTATTAATGAATGGACTCCAGGTATAGTCTGGTCCCATAGTATTAATGAATGGACTCCAGGTATAGTCTGGTCCCATAGTATTAATGAATGGACTCCAGGTATAGTCTGGTCCCCATAGTATTAATGAATGGACTCCAGGTATAGTCTGGTCCCATAGTATTAATGAATGGACTCCAGGTATAGTCTGGTCCCATAGTATTAATGAATGGACTCCAGGTATAGTCTGGTCCCCATAGTATTAATGAATGGACTCCAGGTATAGTCTGGTCCCCATAGTATTAATGAATGGACTCCAGGTATAGTCTGGTCCCCATAGTATTAATGAATGGACTCCAGGTATAGTCTGGTCCCCATAGTATTAATGAATGGACTCCAGGTATAGTCTGGTCCCCATAGTATTAATGAATGGACTCCAGGTATAGTCTGGTCCCATAGTATTAATGAATGGACTCCAGGTATAGTCTGGTCCCATAGTATTAATGAATGGACTCCAGGTATAGTCTGGTCCCATAGTATTAATGAATGGACTCCAGGTATAGTCTGGTCCCATAGTATTAATGAATGGACTCCAGGTATAGTCTGGCCCCATAGTATTAATGAATGGACACCAGGTATAGTCTGGTCCCATAGTATTAATGAATGGACTCCAGGTATAGTCTGGTCCCATAGTATTAATGAATGGACTCCAGGTATAGTCTGGTCCCATAGTATTAATGAATGGACTCCAGGTATAGTCTGGTCCCCATAGTATTAATGAATGGACTCCAGGTATAGTCTGGTCCCCATAGTATTAATGAATGGACTCCAGGTATAGTCTGGTCCCCATAGTATTAATGAATGGACTCCAGGTATAGTCTGGTCCCCATAGTATTAATGAATGGACTCCAGGTATAGTCTGGTCCCATAGTATTAATGAATGGACTCCAGGTATAGTCTGGTCCCATAGTATTAATGAATGGACTCCAGGTATAGTCTGGTCCCATAGTATTAATGAATGGACACCAGGTATAGTCTGGTCCCCATAGTATTAATGAATGGACTCCAGGTATAGTCTGGTCCCCATAGTATTAATGAATGGACTCCAGGTATAGTCTGGTCCCCATAGTATTAATGAATGGACTCCAGGTATAGTCTGGTCCCCATAGTATTAATGAATGGACTCCAGGTATAGTCTGGTCCCATAGTATTAATGAATGGACTCCAGGTATAGTCTGGTCCCCATAGTATTAATGAATGGACTCCAGGTATAGTCTGGTCCCCATAGTATTAATGAATGGACTCCAGGTATAGTCTGGTCCCCATAGTATTAATGAATGGACTCCAGGTATAGTCTGGTCCCCATAGTATTAATGAATGGACTCCAGGTATAGTCTGGTCCCCATAGTATTAATGAATGGACTCCAGGTATAGTCTGGTCCCCATAGTATTAATGAATGGACTCCAGGTATAGTCTGGTCCCATAGTATTAATGAATGGACTCCAGGTATAGTCTGGTCCCATAGTATTAATGAATGAGAGGAGAAGAATGGGGGTGGTACGTAGTGTTGGGACACAGCCCATTGATATATTTATGGACTGCTGGTTTCTGTCAATAGTTGTTGTCGTCGTTGTTGTTGTTGTTTTGTGTGTGTATGTATATTTGTTTGTGTGTGCTTGTGGCTTTCACTACCTCCTTCGAATGGTGCTAGAAATGTCACCCTCATTCTGAACGTGTTTGTTTTGTTTGAGATTCTTCAAATACCATCTATCCAGCCAACCAGACATTAAGACAAGACTTCAATAGACTGTCTGTCACTCCTCTTCTTCCTCCTCATTCCTTCTTTACCAAGATGTTTTTTCACATGTTCCAGATGAGTACACACACACAATACTATGTCATGCCTGAGCTGACAGGACCAAAAGGAACAGGAAGATAATAACACGCTGTTTGTTTGTCCCTACTTGTTATTCTTCCTCATACCACCACAACCCCATATCATTAAATCTTTACTCACTGACAGAGATAGTGGGAGAGGGGTGTAGGGAGAGAGAAAGAGAGAGAGAGAGAGAGAGACACAGAGAGAGAAAGAAAGAGAGAGAGAGAGAGACAGAGAGAGACACAGAGAGAGACACAGAGAGAGAGGGATAAAGAGAGAGAGAGAGAGAGAGAGAGAGAGAGAGACACAGAGAGAGAGAGACAGAGAGAGAGAGACACACAGAGAGACACAGAGAGAGAGCGAGAGACACATATGCCCAGGCCGTGAGCGGGCAAACAGGCCCAACCCCAACTCTTACACTAGCCCAAGCCAATGGCATGTACCAGATGCTCAGCAGGTTCTGCTCACACTTACTGGCCAGAGGCCAAACCACACGACCAACAACATTGGACACTTTATGGAACACAAGGGCTTCAATATCTCATCCTGGAATATCCAAGGCCTGAGGTCATCTGCCTTTGGCCTAAAGAGCAGGAACCTGAAATTCATTGGAAATACAGACGGACCCACTGGTTGCCCTCTAGGTTACAGAGAGCTGGTAGTCCCATCCACCAAACTATCAGGTGGGAAACAGGGAAGGGACTCAGAGGGTATGCTAATTTGGTATACAGCAAACCTAACTCACTCTATTAAATTAATCAGAACAGGAACATTTTACATTTAGCTAGAAATTCAAAAGGAAATAATCTCAACAGAGAAAAATGTCCTCCTGTGTGCTACCTATATTCCCCCACTAGAATCCCAATACTTTAATGAAGACAGCTTCTCCATCCTAGAGGGGATAAAATCTATCATTTCCAGGCCCAGGGACATGTACTAGTCTGTGGCGACCTAAATGCCAGAACTGGACAAGAACCTGACACCCTCAGCACACAGGGGGACAAACACCTGCCTGGAGGTGACAGCATTCCCTCCCCCATATGCCCCCCTAGACACAACAACGACAACATAACCAACAAAAACAGGTCACAACTCTGTCGCATGCTGGGTCTGTACATAGTCAATGGTAGGCTTCGAGGGGACTCCTACGGTAGATACACCTTTAGTTCATTCCTTGGCAGTAGTACTGTAGACTACTTTATCACCAACCTGAACCCAGAGTTTCTCAGAGCGTTCACAGTCAGTCCACTGACACCCCTATCAGATCACAGCAAAATAACAGTCTACTTGAACAGAGCAACACTCAACCATGAGGCATCAAAGCCAAAGGAACTGAGTAATATTAAGAAATGCTATAGATGGAAGGAATGTAGTTTGGAAACCTACCAAAAAACAATTAGGCAACAACAAATTCAATCCCTTTTAGACAATTTCCTGGACAAAACGTTTCACTGTAATAGTGAAGGTGTAAACTTGTCAGTAGAAAATCTTAACAGTATATTTGACCTCTCAGCTTCCCTATTAAATCAAAAAATCTCAAATAGAAAACCCGAAGAAAATGAACAACAATGACAAATGGTTTGATGAAAAATGCAAAAAATCTAATAAAGAAATTGAGAAACCTGTCCAACCAAAAACATAGTTTGGTAATCCAAGATGGCGTAGCAGTGCAGACATGTTTTGTCGTCCGCTGGTGTAATTTTTGTATTTTTCGTATTTTTGTATATATTTAAATGTATCTCTTTTCCATTTTTTTTATTAAATATACCTCCCAGTAACCCGCCTCACCCAATGTGATACGGATCCGCTATTTCTTTGGACCTTATAGCCATCAGAAGCTAACCAGCTAATTATCTACTAGCTATTTAGTCATTGTCAGCCACTGCTAGCGGCCTTCACCTTCTACATAGATACCAGCCGTTTTTTAGACTGGATAATACTTGCCAGCCTGCCAGTAACTGTTTTCTCCACTACAACGCCGGATTCCTGCCGTAAGCCCTGGACCTTTACTCCTGATCATCACAGCTAGCTAGCTGCCACCGAGTGACCCAGCCCCGATGCTAGCCAGGCCCACCTCCCGGCCTACTCAGTGATCACTGCTACACAGCGGTTGCCTCCCGGACTCTACCCCAACACGGCTAGAATCCACTACTCCGCCGGATCCTTGCCGTAAGCTCTGGACCTTTGCATCGGATTATCGCAGCTAGCCAGCTGCTACCGAGTGGCTATAGTGGCTAATTCCCCTGCCCCGAAGCTAGCACCAGTTAGCCGCGAGCCAGACACATCTCCCGATTAGCAAACGAAATCACTACAACTACAATACCTCTTTCGCCATCTGGCCCGGATCCTTTGTCGACACGGCGCCCGGCCGTACCACCACGACTGGTCAGCCGACGTAACTCCATCCGCTGTGCCCTCAACCGGCCTTTGCCGGACGTCGGAGCAGAAGCTTCTACAAACCCCGGCCTGCTAACTTTAAACGCTGTGTCTCCCGCGTGCTAGTGTAGTAACTACTACCCCACGGCTTCCCTGCTCCATCTATTGCTGTTCACTGGACCCTATGATCACTTGGCTACATAGCTGATTCCTGCTGGACTGTTCATTCATCACGGTACTCCATTTTGTATATTTTTTGGTTTATCTGTCGGCCCTCGCCCCGAACTCTGTGGGCTCTCTCTGAGCCCTGTGTGTAGTTAGCAGATGTTCTGAAAGGCCTGCAAAACCTGGACCCGTACAAATCAGCTGGGCTAGACAATCTGGACCCTCTCTTTCTAAAATTATCCGCCGCCATTGTTGCAACCCCTATTACCAGTCTGTTCAACCTCTCTTTCGTATCGTCCGAGATCCCTAAAGATTGGAAAGCTGCCACGGTCATCCCCCTCTTCAAAGGGGGTGACACTCTAGACCCAAACTGTTATAGACCTACATCCATCCTGCCCTGCCTCTCTAAAGTCTTCGAAAGCCAAGTTAACAAACAGATCACCGACCATTTCGAATCCCACCAAACCTTCTCCGCTGTGCAATCCGGTTTCCGAGCTGGTCACTGGTGCACCTCAGCCACGCTCAAGGTCCTAAACGATATCATAACCGCCATCGTTAAAAGACAGTACTGTGCAGCCGTTTTCATCGACCTGGCCAAGGCTTTCGACTCTGTCAATCACCATGTTCTTATCGGCAGACTCAATAGCCTTGGTTTCTCAAATAACTACTTCGCAGACAGAGATCAGTGTGTTAAATCGGAGGGCCTGTTGTCCGGACCTCTGGCAGTCTCTATGAGGGTACCACACGGTTCAATTCTCGGGCCGACTCTTTTCTCTGTATATATCAATGATGTCGCTCTTGCTGCGGGTGATTCCCTGATCCACCTCTACGCAGACGACACCATTCTGTATACATCTGGCCCTTCTTTGGACACTGTGTTAACGGTTCCGACTTAGAATATGTGGACAACTACAAATACCTAGGTGTCTGGCTAGACACTCTGCTGCCAGTGACTGGAACGAATTGCAAAAATCGTTGAAGCTGGAGACTTATATCTCCCTCAGTAACTTTAAACATCAGCTATCTGAGCAGCTAACCGATCGCTGCAGCTGTACATAGCCCATCTGTAAATAGCCCACCCAATCTACCTACCTCATCCCCATATTGTTTTTATTGACTTTTCTGCTCTTTTGCACACCAGAATTTCTACTTGCACATCATCATCTGCTCATCTATCACTCCAGTGTTAATTTGCCAAATTGTAATTACTATTACTATGGCCTATTTATTGCCTTACCTCCTCACGTCATTTGCACACACTGTATATAGACTTTCTTTTTTTTCTATTGTCTTATTGACTGTATGTTTGTTTATTCCATGTGTAATCCTGTGTTGTTGTTTGTGTTGCACTGCTTTGCTTTATCTTGGCCAGGTCGCAGTTGTAAATGAGAACTTGTTCTCAACTTGCCTACCTGGTTAAACAAAGGTGAAATAAAATAAAAATAAATAAAATAGAGACCCGGAAAACCTGAGTCTACACCTTCACTATGGTGAATCACTAAAACAATACAGAAATACACTACGGAAAAGAATGAACAGCACGTCAGAAATCAGCTCAATGTAATTGAAGAATCCATAGACTCTAACCACTTCTGGGAAAGTTTGAAAACACTAAACTAACAACAACACGAATAATTATCTATCCAAAATGGAGATGTTTGGGTAAACCACTTCTCCAATCATTTTCCTTCGACTCAATTTGGCATGAGGGTCTGCTATACAATTGATGGAAAGTGGTGTTGGGGGAAAAACATATGACATTATAAAATCCATGTACACAAACAACAATTGTGCGGTTAAAATAGGCAAGCACACATTTCTTCCCACAGGGCCTTGGGGTGAGACAGGGACGGAACTTAAGCCCCACCCTCTTCAACATACAGTTGAAGTCAGAGGTTTACATACACCTTAGCCAAATACATTTAAACTCAGTTTTTCACAATTCCTGACATGTTATCCTAGTAAAAATACCCTGTCTTAGGTCAGTTAGGATCATCACTTTATTTTAAGAAAATTCCACAATCTTCCCACAATAAGTTGGGTGAATTTTGGCCCATTCCTCCTGACAGAGCTGGTGTAACTGAGTCAGGTTTGTAGGCCTCCTTGCTCGCACACACTTTTTCAGTTCTGCCCACACATTTTCTATAGGATTGAGATCAGGGCTTTGTGATGGCCACTCCAATACCTTGACTTTGTTGTCCTTAGACCATTTTGCCACAACTTTGGAAGTATGCTTGGGGTCATTGTCCATTTGGAAGACCCATTTGTGACCAAGCTTTAACTTCCTGACTGATGTCTTGAGATGTTGCTTCAATTTATCCACATAATTTTCCTGCCTCATGATGCCATCTATTTTGTGAAGTGCACCAGTCCCTCCTGCAGCAAAGCACCCCCACAACATGATGCTGCCACCCCCGTGCTTCAAGGTTGGGATGGTGTTCTTCGGCTTGCAAGCCTCCCCCTTTTTCCTCCAAACATAACGATGGTAATTATGGCCAAACCATCATTTTTGTTTCATCAGACCAGAGGACATTTTTACAAAAAGTACGATCTTTGTCCCCATGTGCAGTTGCAAACCGTAGTCTGGCTTTTTTATGGTGGTTTTGGAGCAGTTGCTTCTTCCTTGCTGAGCGTCCTTTCAGGTTATGTCGATATAGGACTCGTTTTACTGTGGATATAGATACTTTTGTACCTGTTTCCTCCAGCATCTTCACAAGGTCTTTTGCTGTTGTTCTGGGATTGATTTGCACTTTTCGCACCAAAGTACGTTATTCTCTAGGAGACACAACGCGTCTCCTTCCTGAGCGGTGTGACTTCTGCATGGTCCCATGGTGTTTATACTTGCGTACTATTGTTTGTACAGATGAACGTGGTACCTTCAGGCGTTTGGAAATTGCTCCCTGGGATGAACCAGACTTCTACAATTTGTTTTCTGAGGTCTTGGCTGATTTCTTTTGATTTTCCCATGATGTCAAGCAAAGAGGCACTGAGTTTGAAGGTAGGCCTTGAAATACATCCACAGGTACACCTCCAATTGACTCAAATTATGTCAATTAGCCTATCAGAAGCTTCTAAAGCCATGACATCATTTTCTGGAATTTTCCAAGCTGTTTAAGGCACAGTCAACTTAGTGTATTACACTTCTGATCCACTGGAATTGTGATACAGTGAATTATAAGTAAAATAATCTGTCTGCAAACAATTGTTGGAAAAATTACTTGTGTCATGCACAAAGTAGATCCTAACCGACTTGCCAAAACTATAGTTTGTTAACAAGAGATTTGTGGAGTGGTTGAAAAACTAGTTTTAATGACCCTAACCTAAGTGTATGCAAACTTCCAACTTCAACTGTATATATCAACGAATTGGCGAGGGCACTAGAACAGTCTGCAGCACCCGGCCTGAGCCTAATATAATCTGAAGTCAAATGTCTACTGTTTGCTAATGACCTGGTGCTTCTGTCACCAACCAAGGAGGGCCTACAGCAGCACCTAGATCTTCTGCACAGATTCTGCCAGACCTGGGCCCTGACAGTAAATCTCAGTAAGACCAAAATAATGGTTTTCCAAAAAAGGTCCAGTTGCCAGGACCACAAATACAAATCTAGACACTGTTGCCCTAGAGCATACAAAAAACTATTCATACCTCGGCCTAAACATCAGCACCACAGGTAACTTCCACAAAGCTGTGAACTATCAGAGAGACAAGGCAAGAAGGGCATTCTATGCCATCAAAAGGAACATAAAATGCGACATACCAATTAGGATCTGGCTAAAAATACTTGAATCAGTTATAGAACCCATTGCCCTTTATGGTTTTGGGGTCTGGGGTCCGCTCACCAACCAAGAATTCCCAAAACGGGACAAACAACAAATTGAGACTCTGCATGCAGAGCTGCCCCTGGACAGCAACACAATTAGACCCAACCAAATCATGAGAAAACAAAAAGATAATTACTTCACACATTGGAAAGAATTAACAAGAAAACAGAGCAAACTAGAATGCTATTTGTCCCTAAACAGAGAGTACACAGTGGCAGAATACCTGACTGTGACCGACCCAAACTTAAGGAAAGCTTTGATTATGTACAGACTCAGTGAGAATGGCCTTGCTATTGAGGGAGGCCACCATGGGCAGACCTGGCTCTCAAGAGAAGACAGGCTATGTGCACACTGCCCACAAAATGAGGTGGAAACTGAGCTGCACTTCCTAACCTCCTACCTAATGTATGACCATATTAGAGACACTTATTTCCCTCAGATTACACAGATCCACAAAGAATTTGAAAACAAACCCAATTTTGATAAACTCCCATATCTATTGGGTGAAATACCATCACAGAAGCACTATTTGTGACCTTGTTGCCACAAGAAAAGGGCAACCAGTGAAGAACAAACACCATTGTAAATACAACCCATATTTATGCTTATTTATTTTCCCTTTTGTACTTTAACCATTTGTACATCGTTACAACACTGTAAATATACATAATATGACATTTGAAATGTCTTAATTCTTTTGGAACTTCTGTGAGTGTGATGTTTACTGTTCATTTTTATTGTTTATTTCACTTTTGTATATTATCTACTTCACTTGCTTTTGCAATGTTAACATATATTTCCCATGCCAATAAAGCCCCTTGAACTGAATTGAATTGAATTGAGAGAGAGAGAGAGAGAGAGAGAGAGAGAGAGAGAGAGAGAGAGAGAGAGAGAGAGACAGAGAGAAGGAAGGAAGGGAGGAAGGAAGGGAGGAGAGAAAGAGAGAGAGAGAGAGACAACGTATCAGATGATATGTACTGACAGACTTCTCATCTGAAACATTCCTATCATACCAGTTTAAAAACATTACCTACAGATGACTGTCGGTCTGAGAGTGGTATTTGAGACTTAATGTAATATAATATATTTAATGATCATTGTGAGACACTAACACTGAAACAGACACTCAGGTGTGAGAGAACCACGGTTGGCACTAATCTGAAACTCCATACAACCTTGTTGTTCTGATGTGTAATGACGGTAAAGAAGTAGCGGACTGCATGAATGAATTCATGAATGAACGAATGAATGATCGGACAAGCGAACGAAAGGAACATGAACGGATGAATGAACGAATGAATGATCGGACAAGCGAGCAAATGAATGAGTACATGAAAGTAATGTGGTTTAAAATAATGTAATGTAGTGTAGTGTGGTGTAGTGTAGTGTAGTGTAATGTAGTGTAGTGTAGTGTAATGTAATGTAATGTAATGTAATGTAGTGTAGTGTAATGTAGTGTAATGGAATGTCATGTAGTGTAATGTAGTGTAGTGTAGTGTAGTGTAGTGTAATGTAGTGTAGTGTAGTGTAATGTAGTGTAGTGTAGTGTAGTGTAATGTAGTGTAGTGTAATGTAGTGTAGTGTAGTGTAGTGTAGTGTAGTGTAGTGTAGTGTAATGTAGTGTAGTGTAGTGTAGTGTAGTGTAGTGTAATGTAATGTAATGTAATGTAATGTAGTGTAATGTAATGTAGTGTAGTGTTGTGTAGTGTAGTGTAGTGTAGGGTAATGTAATGTAATGTAGTGTAGTGTTGTGTAGTGTAGTGTAGTGTAGGGTAATGTAATGTAATGTAGTGTAATGTAATGTAGTGTGGTGTAGTGTAGTGTAGTGTAGTGTAGTGTAGTGTAGGGTAATGTAATGTAATGTAGTGTAGTGTAGTGTAGTGTAGTGTAGTGTAATGTAGTGAAGTGTAATGTAGTGTAGTGTAGTGTAGTGTAATGTAGTGTAGTGTTGTGTAATGTAATGTAGTGTAATGTAGTGAAGTGTAATGTAGTGTAGTGTAATGTAGCGTCATGTAGTGTAATGTAGTGTAGTGTAATGTAGTGTAATGGAATGTCATGTAGTGTAGTGTAGTGTAGTGTAGTGTAGTGTAGTGTAGTGTAGTGTGGTGTAGTGTAGTGTAGTGTAGTGTAGGGTAATGTAATGTAATGTAGTGTAGTGTTGTGTAATGTAATGTAGTGTAATGTAGTGAAGTGTAATGTAGTGTAGTGTAATGTAGCGTCATGTAGTGTAATGTAGTGTAGTGTAATGTAGTGTAATGGAATGTCATGTAGTGTAGTGTAGTGTAGTGTAGTGTAGTGTAATGTAGTGAAGTGTAATGTAGTGTAGTGTAGTGTAGTGTAATGTAGTGTAGTGTAGTGTAGTGTAGTGTAATGTAGTGTAGTGTAATGTAGTGTAGTGTAGTGTAGTGTAATGTAATGTAATGTAATGTAATATATTGTAGTGTAGTGCAATGTAGTGTAATGTAATGTAATGTAATGTAGTGTAATGTAGTGTAGTGTAGTGTAGCGTCATGTAGTGTAATGTAGTGTAGTGTAATGTAATATATTGTATTGTAGTGTAGTGCAATGTAAGGTAATGTAATATATTGTAGTGTAGTGCAATGTAGTGTAATGTAATGGAATGTCATGTAGTGTAATGTAATGTACAGTAGTGTAGTGTAATGTAATGTAATGTAGTGTAGTGTAATGTAATGTCCTGTAATGTAATGTAGTGTAGTGTAGTGTAGTGTAGTGTAGTGTTAAGTAATGTAGTGTAGTGTAATGTAATGTCATGTAGTGTAGTGTAATGTAATGTAATGTAGTGTAGTGTAGTGTAGTGTAGTGTAGTGTAATGTAATGTAGTGTAGTGTAATGTCATGTAGTGTAATGTAAGGTAGTGTAGTGTAATGTAATGTCATGTAGTGTAGTGTAATGTAGTGTTGTGTAGTGTAATGTCATGTAGTGTAGTGTAATGTAATGTAGTGTACTGTAATGTAGTGTAGTGTAATGTAGTGTAGTGTAATGTCATGTAGTGTAGTGTAATGTAGTGTTGTGTAGTGTAATGTCATGTAGTGTAGTGTAATGTAATGTAGTGTACTGTAATGTAGTGTAGTGTAATGTCATGTAGTGTAGTGTAATGTCATGTAGTGTAGTGTAATGTCATGTAGTGTAGTGTAATGTCATGTAGTGTACTGTAATGTAGTGTAGTGTAATGTAGTGTAATGTCATGTTGTGTAGTGTAATGTCATGTAGTGTAATGTAATGTAATGTAGTGTAATGTAGTGTAGTGTAATGTAGTGTAGTGTAATGTCATGTAGTGTAGTGTAATGTCATGTAGTGTAGTGTAATGTAGTGTAGTGTAATGTCATGTAGTGTAATGTAATGTAGTGTAGTGTAGTGTAGTGTAGTGTAATGTAATGTAGTGTAATGTCATGTTGTGTAATTTAAGGTAGTGTAGTGTAATGTAATGTCATGTAGTGTAGTGTAATGTAGTGTTGTGTAGTGTAATGTCATGTAGTGTAGTGTAATGTAATGTAGTGTACTGTAATGTAGTGTAGTGTAATGTAGTGTAATGTCATGTTGTGTAGTGTAATGTCATGTAGTGTAATGTAATGTAATGTAGTGTACTGTAATGTAGTGTAGTGTAATGTAGTGTAGTGTAATGTCATGTAGTGTAGTGTAATGTCATGTAGTGTAGTGTAATGTCATGTAGTGTAGTGTAATGTAGTGTAGTGTAATGTCATGTAGTGTAATGTAATGTAGTGTAGTGTAGTGTAGTGTAGTGTAATGTAATGTAGTGTAGTGTAATGTCATGTAGTGTAATGTAAGGTAGTGTAGTGTAATGTAATGTCATGTAGTGTAGTGTAATGTAGTGTTGTGTAGTGTAATGTCATGTAGTGTAGTGTAATGTAATGTAGTGTACTGTAATGTAGTGTAGTGTAATGTAGTGTAGTGTAATGTCATGTAGTGTAGTGTAATGTAGTGTTGTGTAGTGTAATGTCATGTAGTGTAGTGTAATGTAATGTAGTGTACTGTAATGTAGTGTAGTGTAATGTAGTGTAGTGTAATGTCATGTAGTGTAATGTCATGTAGTGTAGTGTAATGTCATGTAGTGTACTGTAATGTAGTGTAGTGTAATGTAGTGTAATGTCATGTTGTGTAGTGTAATGTCATGTAGTGTAGTGTAATGTAATGTAGTGTACTGTAATGTAGTGTAGTGTAATGTAGTGTAGTGTAATGTCATGTAGTGTAGTGTAATGTCATGTAGTGTAGTGTAGTGTAATGTCATGTAGTGTAGTGTAATGTAGTGTAATGTCATGTAGTGTAATGTAATGTAGTGTAGTGTAATGTCATGTAGTGTAGTGTAATGTCATGTAGTGTGTATGGATCCTTGATGAGGTTTTATTCTCTGTCTCCAGGCTCTGTATCCGTTGGTGACCTGTCTGCTGTGTGTCAGTCAGAAGCAGCTCTTCCTCAACAGATGGCACATCTTCCTCAACAACTGTCTCTCCAACCTCAAGGTCAGAACGCGCACCCATACCCGCACACACACACACGTACCCGCACACACACACCCATACCCGCACACACACACACACACATACCCGCACACACACCCATACCCGCACACACACACACACACACCCATACCCGCACACACACCCATACCCACACACACACACACCCATACCCGCACACACACCCATACCCGCACACACACACACACACATACCCGCACACACACACACACCCATACCCGCACACACACACAGACATACCCGCACACACACCCATACCCGCACACACACACACACCCATACCCGCACACACACCCATACCCGCACACACACACCCATACCCGCACACACACCCATACCCGCACACACACTCCATACCCGCACACACACACACACACCCATACCCGCACACACACACACCCATACCCGCACACACACACACACACACACACCCATACCCGCACACACACACACACACACACACCCATACCCGCACACACACACACACACCCATACCCACACACACACACCCATACCCGCACACACACTCACACCCATACCCACACCCATACCCACACACACACACACCCATACCCACACCCATACCCGCACACACACACCCATACCCTCACACACACACACACCCACACCCATACCCACACACACACACACCCATACCCGCACACACACACCCATACCCGCACACACACACGCACCCATACCCGCACACACACACACACCCATACCCGCACACACACACACCCATACCCGCACACACACCCATACCCGCACACACACACACCCATACCCGCACACACACACGCACCCATACCCGCACACACACACACACCCATACCCGCACACACACACACATACCCACACACACCCATACCCGCACACACACACGCACCCATACCCGCACACACACACACCCATACCCGCACACACACACACCCATACCCGCACACACACACACCCATACCCATACCCACACACACCCATACCCGCACACACACACACCCATACCCGCACACACACACAGACATACCCGCACACACACACACCCATACCCGCACACACACACACCCATACCCGCACACCTCACACTCTGTTGAGTGTTGAGAAGCCTTTTTGTCCTAGACTTGGCACTCCGGTACCGCTTGCCATGCGGTAGTAGAGAGAACAGTCTATGACTGACACCCGCACACCCCAATCTCAGTCCTGGGAAACACTGTGGTTTAGAGAGATATACCTCAGTACACACACACTCACATACACACCTCACACACACACCTCAACACACACATACACAACTCAACACACACACACACTCACACACACCTCAACACACACATACACAACTCAGCACACACACCTCAACACACACATACACACACACACTCACACACACCTCAACACACACACACACCTCAATACACACACACCTCAACACACACACACACTCACACACAAACACACACCTCAACACACACACACCTCAATACACACACACCTCAACACACACACACACACAAACACACACGCACGTACACACACCAAAAGGGTTCTACCTGGAACCAAAAATAGTTATCCTATGCTATGGGAAATACATACAAAGGGTTCTCCTATGGGGACAGCCGGAGAACCCTTTTAGGTTCTAGATAGCACCTTTTATTCTCAGAATGTATGGCTGATAATGTTTTTGGGTTCTATTCTGAACTGTCTCTCACTAATGGTAGAGACAGTTGCACGGAGGGTAATCCATGGACAAATTCTTACACTATCATCCTATGGTGTACTCTATGTCAGTGGTAAAGGAACTATTGGGTGTGAAACCAGACCAATGTTACTGTGTGCTGTTGACGTGTGACTAACTCTTGAGGTGTGTGTTTCCAGAATAAGGATCCCAAGATGGCCCGTGTGGCCCTGGAGGCTCTCTACCGTCTCCTCTGGGTCTACATGATTAGGATCAAGTGTGAGAGCAACACTGGAACACAGAGGTACTGTAGGTTACAACATCCAGCATGCGAGTAATGTTAGCGCCAGTTTTTACATATTCTGAACAGGAGCCCTTTCCTTGTGTACATGTGTATGCTCTCCTTCAGTATTATACAAAAAGGATGTTGTGTATTTCTTCTGTTGTGTGATATTAATCCATCTCTCTCTCTCTCTCTCTCTCTCTCTCTCTCCCTCCCTCTCTCTCTCTGTCTCTCTCTTTCTCTCTTTCTCCCTTCCTATCTCCCTCTCTCTCTCTCTCTCTCTCTCTCTCTCTCTCTCTCTCTCTCTCTCTCTCTCTCTCTCTCTCTCTCTCTCTCTCTCTCTCTCTCTCTCCCTCCCCTCTCTCTCTGTCTCTCTCTTTCTCTCTTTCTCCCTTCCTATCTCTCTCTCTCTCTCTCTCTCTCTCTCTCTCTCTCTCTCTCTCTCTCTCTCTCTCTCTCTCTTTCTCCCTTCCTCCTTCTCTCTCTCTCGTTCTCTCTAGTCGTCTGACGTCCATCACCACCACTCTGTTCCCTAAGGGCAGTCGTAGTGTCGTACCCAGAGACATGCCACTCAACATCTTTGTCAAGATCATACAATTTATAGCACAGGTGTGTATTATGGACATACACCAAACAAACCGGACAGAAAATATCTTGATGGTGTTCAAATATTACTCCTGTCTGAACAGACAGAAATATAACTTTTCACAATACTACACCAGAGAGCATATCATTTACTTACAGATTATCAATAGCTTCTAAAATAATAGCTGTGGATGAAGTTTTATCACAAGCACTTACAGTCCGGATGGCCAAATATAGAGAATAGTGACAGATGCACAAATATCATACCTCCCAAGACATGCTAACCTCCATGTGTTATTTGGGATATGCTATTTGTAATGGTGAGAGGTTAGCATGTCTTGGCGGTATGACTGACAGTCTGCACTTTAGCCTCATAGTCATTTAAAGTGTCCTTAAATAACTCATTACAAAAACACTATTCGATGTGTTTGGACGTGTAGCATATTCAAAACACTATTGTTTTATTGTTTTTTATTTTTACTTTCCTAAAACAATAATTGTCCACCTCACGGTTCATCTGTCAGAGATTTAAGGACTAAATACATCAGGGCGTTGCAGGGCGTAGACCTACAGGCTTAGGTGTCCATTGTCTGATCTTAATATGGAAGAGAAGTTTAGGCCGCAGAGAGAGAGATAGAGATATGCCGGCGCCGTGCTACGACACCAACAGTCATTTCTGTGTCTGCTGTACAGATGTAGGCGTACAGAAGTAAGCTCATTAGTACATTTGTCTATCAAGTATAAATAAATGCCCAATGTGTGGAAATCCTTAAAAATGGCCCACGGCTATGCACACACACACACACGCACGCACGCACACACACACACACACACACACACACACACACACACACACACACACACACACACACACACACACACACACACACAGACACACAGACACACAGACATACACACATAGACACACACACATACACACATAGACACACACACACACACACACACACATAGACACACACACATAGACACACACACATGCACACACACATAGACACACACACTCTCAGACACATTTAAGAGAAACACACACAGACGCCGACATACATTCACACACTCAATCACACCTCTCTGTCTCCTAACAGTACTCTGTAATGTTGGTCCTCTTCTATCTGTCTTCAGGAAAGACTCGATTTTGCCATGAAGGAGATCATCTTTGACCTGCTGTGTGTCGGGAAGCCTGCCAAAGCGTTCAGTCTCAACCCAGAGGTAACAAACACAGTGGCAAGAAGGTCGGGCCCCTAAAGCTCAGTTCTACTTCAGATACCATTTGGACATTTCATAAGCCATGGGACAATTCTTTAATTGTTTTACAGGAAAATGGCTTTAAAGCTGCAATATGTACGTTTTTTGGGTGACCTAACCAAATTCACTTAGAAATGTAAGTTATAGATCTGTCTCATTGAAAGCAAGTCTAAGAAGTGATAGTAAATATGTTATATTTGCTCTATTTCTATGCCTACCATTATTACGTTTTGTTTTTTGCATATTTTACTTGTCAGTTTTGTCCAGTTTTGTCCACCGGCTTCAAACAGCTGAAAATATGGTTCTGGAAAAGACATTCCACAGCGGTTTAGATGGGACAATGATTCTCTACACTAAACTTCCTTGTTTTGTCTCCTAAACTGAAATTAGGCGAACTACTAGAATTTTAGCAAACAGGAAATGGCGGAGCGATTTCTGCATAGTGCAGCTTTAAAATGGCAAAATGTTGTTTCACCCTCTTGGCAAAATGTGTAGAATAGCATGAGATTAGCTTTAAAACAGCAACATTTTCTCTGCCCCATGGCAACATGTGTAGAAGTTCAAGTCGATAGCTATTTTCCTTAAAACAAAAAACAGTTTTCCTAAAAACAGTTTTCCCTGTTTCGGACCTTGCAGAGAGGGGCCTCGCTAACTGCACTGCACCACTGACCTGATGCCTATAGCAGAAGGACGGGGACCCTCAAATGTTTACTAATAGTGTGTGTGTGTTGTGTCTCTGTAGCGTATGAACATAGGTCTGAGGGCCTTCCTGGTGATAGCGGATGCCCTGCAGCAGAAGGATGGGGAGCCTCCCATGCCCAACACTGGAGCCACTCTGCCCTCTGGAAACTCTCTGAAGAAGAAGAAGACTTACCTCAGCAAGACACTCACTGAGGACGAGGCCCAACTCATAGGTGTGTGTGTGTGCAGCTTGTGGGTGTGTGTGTGTGCAGCTTGGTGGTGTGTGTGTGTGCAGCTTGTGGGTGTGGGTGTGTGCAGCTTGTGGGTGTGTGTGTGCGCAGCTTGTGGGTGTGTGTGTGCAGCTTGTGGGTGTGTGCAGCTTGTGGGTGTGTGTGTGCGCAGCTTGTGGGTGTGTGTGTGTGCAGCTTGTGGGTGTGTGTGTTTGCAGCTTGTGGGTGTGTGCAGCTTGTGGGTGTGTGTGTGCAGCTTGTGGGTGTGTGTGTGTGTGCAGCTTGTGGGTGTGTGTGTGTGCAGCTTGTGGGTGTGTGTGTGTGCAGCTTGTGGGTGTGTGTGTGTGCAGCTTGTGGGTGTGTGCAGCTTGTGGGTGTGTGTGTGCGCAGCTTGTGTGTGTGTGCAGCTTGTGGGTGTGTGCAGCTTGTGGGTGTGTGTGTGTGCAATTTGTGGGTGTGTGCAGCTTGTGGGTGTGTGTGTGTGTATTTGCACTAGAGACGCTCTCCCACTAGTGATGGGGGAAAAAATGAATACAGTTACATTGCAATATTATTTTGTACGATATTATGTCGATACTTTTGTCTCCAAGTATCGATTTGTAAAAAACAAAATACATGTTATTTTTTTGTCGCTAGATAGCGTTAGCTAGCGCTAGTCAGCTGTACCTGCTCAAAAATGTTTCATCCTGTAGCTTGTTCTCCATCTTCTTTTTAAACAATGAGCCAACATGTTTTCAGCACTTTCATTGTCCTGACTGATCAAAACTCATTTTCTCATGTTCTATCTCGTCTCTCTGCAGCAGACATGTAGGGAGCAATATGTTTGGAACATCAAATCACAATAAAATCACAGTATCGAATCGCAGTACGTATAGAATCACTATACATATAGAATCTTGAGAATCATGAGTATTGCAATACATATAGAATCACTATACATATAGAATCATGAGTATTGCAATACATATAGAATCACTATACATATAGAATCATGAGTATTGCAATACATATAGAATCACTATACATATAGAATCATGAGTATCGCAGTACATATAGATTCACTATACATATAGAATCATGAGTATCGCAGTACATATAGAATCACTATACATATAGAATTACTATACATATAGAATCATGAGTATCGCAGTACATATAGAATCACTATACATATAGAATCACTATACATATAGAATCATGAGTATCGCAGTACATATAGAATCACTATACATATAGAATTACTATACATATAGAATCATGAGTATCGCAGTACATATAGAATCACTATACATATAGAATCACTATACATATAGAATCATGAGTATCGCAGTACATATAGAATCACTATACATATATAATCATGAGTATCGCAGTACATATAGAATCACTATACACATAGAATCATGAGTATCGCAGTACATATAGAATCACTATACATATAGAATCATGAGTATCGTAGTACATATAGAATCACTATATATATAGAATCATGAGTATCGCAGTACATATAGAATCACTATACATATAGAATCACTATACATATAGAATCTTGAGAATCATGAGTATCGCAGTACATATAGAATCACTATACATATAGAATCATGAGTATCGTAGTACATATAGAATCACTATACATATAGAATCACTATACATATAGAATCATGAGTATGTAGTACATATAGAATCACTATACATATAGAATCATGAGTATCGTAGTACATATCGTATATATAGAATCATGAGTATCGTAGTACATATAGAATCACTATACATATAGAATCACTATACATATAGAATCATGAGTATCGTAGTACATATCGTATATATAGAATCATGAGTATCGCAGTACATATAGAATCACTATACATATAGAATCACTATACATATAGAATCATGAGTATCGCAATACATATAGAATCACTATACATATAGAATCATGAGTATTGCAGTACATATAAAATCACTATACATATAGAATCATGAGTATCGCAGTACATATAGAATCACTATACATATAGAATCACTATACATATAGAATCACTATACATATAGAATCATGAGTATTGCAGTACATATAGAATCACTATACATATAGAATCACTATACATATAGAATCATGAGTATTGCAGTACATATAAAATCACTATACATATAGAATCATGAGTATCGCAGTACATATAGAATCACTATACATATAGAATCACTATACATATAGAATCACTATACATATAGAATCATGAGTATCGCAGTACATATAGAATCACTATACATATAGAATCACTATACATATAGAATCATGAGTATCGCAGTACATATAGAATCACTATACATATAGAATCATGAGTATCGCAGTACATATAGAATCACTATACACATAGAATCATGAGTATCGCAGTACATATAGAATCACTATACATATAGAATCATGAGTATCGCAGTACATATAGAATCACTATATATATAGAATCATGAGTATCGCAGTACATATAGAATCACTATACATATAGAATCACTATACATATAGAATCTTGAGAATCATGAGTATCGCAGTACATATAGAATCACTATACATATAGAATCATGAGTATCGCAGTACATATAGAATCACTATACATATAGAATCACTATACATATAGAATCATGAGTATCGCAGTACATATAGAATCACTATACATATAGAATCATGAGTATCGCAGTACATATCGTACATATAGAATCATGAGTATCGCAGTACATATAGAATCACTATACATATAGAATCACTATACATATAGAATCATGAGTATCGCAGTACATATCGTACATATAGAATCATGAGTATCGCAGTACATATAGAATCACTATACATATAGAATCACTATACATATAGAATCATGAGTATCTCAGTACATATAGAATCACTATACATATAGAATCACTATACATATAGAATCATGAGTATCGCAGTACATATCGTACATATAGAATCATGAGTATCGCAGTACATATAGAATCACTATACATATAGAATCACTATACATATAGAATCATGAGTATCGCAATACATATAGAATCACTATACATATAGAATCATGAGTATTGCAGTACATATAAAATCACTATACATATAGAATCATGAGTATCGCAGTACATATAGAATCACTATACATATAGAATCACTATACATATAGAATCACTATACATATAGAATCATGAGTATTGCAGTACATATAGAATCACTATACATATAGAATCATGAGTATCGCAGTACATATAGAATCACTATACATATAGAATCACTATACATATAGAATCATGAGTATCGCAGTACATATAGAATCACTATACATATAGAATCATGAGTATCGCAGTACATATAGAATCACTATACATATAGAATCACTATACATATAGAATCACTATCCTGTAAAAGTGCTGTTGGAAGTGCACCACCACTGTTCTAACCTTGTACACATGGACAGAGGCTGTCTCAGTCTCAGGGTCCTCATTGTCTAGTATTCTGAGTTTCCACTCTGGGACAATAACCTCTCTCTTCACAGAGGGGTACCCTGGGCCAATACCCTCTCTCTTGACAGAGGGGTACCCTGGGCCAATACCCTCTCTCTTGACAGAGGGGTACCCTGGGCCAATAACCTCTCTCTTGACAGAGGGCTAGTGTGTTCTTATAGCAGTCAGCCATGCCAGGGATTGTCTGTGTGGAAAATTAAGTTGCTTATGTTTCTAGTCTTGTAATAGTCTGCAAATAGTGTCTCTGGATTGTCGCTGAGGAGCTTCCGTTTGTAGACTTTTCATGCAGTGTAATTTTACATTTCTGAGGGGAACTGTACTATGCTAGGCTCTGCACAGGGGTGTAAGGAAGGCACGGGGACTCAGAGGCCTCTGGGTCAGGGAGATTATGATTCCCTGTTGCTAGGCAGATCAGTTAAGAATAAATTCTTATTCAATGATGGCCTACGAACAGAAGGTTAACTGCCTGTTCAGGGTCATTATGTCAGATTTGTACCTTGTCAGCTCGGGGATTTGAACTTGCAACCTTTCGGTTACTAGTCCAACGCTCTAACCACTAGGCTAAAGTTGCAGCTGGGACATCTGTCTTGTTTTAGCAAGCTTGGTAGGTCTGTAGCCCTAGATTATCATTCAGTCTTTATAAAGTTACATATCTAGAGATGATTGTAATGCCTTTCACTTGTCTTTAAAGAGACTGAACATTTCTCTCTCAGTTTTGGGTTTCTGCTCTGCTGGTTGTTGGTTAGCCAGCAGGTTTGCTGGATAGTCCTTGGAAGTAATAATCCTTCCAGGTAATTTTCTCCAACATGTAGGTTAGGAGTATTGATTTGTAGTTAGGGTTGTGTTGTAGTAGAGGGTAGTATCCGTTATAGGTCCTTGTGAAAAAGGCCACATTTATTTAACTCCAAACATATCTTTCTGCAGAAAAGTTCAGGAAGAGGTCAGGAGCTCAATAGCTCATTCTCTCTCTCTCTCTCTCTCTCTCTCTCTCTCTCTCTCTCTCTCTCTCTCTCTCTCTCTCTCTCTCTCTCTCTCTCTCTCTCTCTCTCTCTCTCTCTCTCTCTCTCTCTCTCTCTCTCTCTCTCTCTTCTAGGTATGTCTCTGTACTACTCCCAGGTGCGTAAGGCAATAGACAACATCCTGAGACACCTGGACAAGGAGGTGGGCCGCTGTATGATGCTCACTAACGTACAGATGCTCAACAAGGAACCAGAGGACATGATCACGTATGTCCTGTATTTACTACCTACTATGACACTGTGTTGAAGCCAGTCAATACTAGGTGGAAAAAAAGGTTATATTTCTGATTGGTCCTAGTATTACTATATTACTAACTGTCCCTCCTCATGTCCATATGTCCTACTCTTACTTTCCCCCCTCTCTCTCTATCTCTTTGTCTCTCCCGCTCTCTCTCTGTCTCTGTCTGAACCTTACTCTCTCTCTCCCTCTCTCTCTCTCTCTCTCTCTCTCTCTCTCTCTCTCTCTCTCTCTCTCTCTCTGTCTGAACTTTACTCTCTCTCTCTCCCCCTCTCTCTCCATCAGAGGGGAGAGAAAGCCTAAGATAGATCTGTTCAGGACGTGTGTGGCAGCTATTCCTCGTATCCTCCCTGACAGCATGTCCAAACCTGAACTCATAGACCTTCTGTCACGGTGAGCATCCCAGTATATCAAACGGTCACATATTCAACAACCGTAACTTGAAACACATAACTTGTGCAAATTATTTTGCCTCATATCAGTCTAATGGTTTCTCCTCTCTCCTGTCAGTCTGACTGTATCTTTATATTGTGTAGCATGTTCTAGAACCTCTCTGTGTTTTCTCTCCTGTCAGTCTGACTGTATCTTTATATTGTGTAGCATGTTCTAGAACCTCTCTGTGTTCTCTCTCCTGTCAGTCTGACTGTATCTTTATATTGTGTAGCATGTTCTAGAACCTCTCTGTGTTCTCTCTCCTGTCAGTCTGACTGTATCTTTATATTGTGTAGCATGTTCTAGAACCTCTCTGTGTTCTCTCTCCTGTCAGTCTGACTGTATCTTTATATTGTGTAGCATGTTCTAGAACCTCTCTGTGTTTTCTCTCCTGTCAGTCTGACTGTATCTTTATATTGTGTAGCATGTTCTAGAACCTCTCTGCGTTCTCTCTCCTGTCAGTCTGACTGTATCTTTATATTGTGTAGCATGTTCTAGAACCTCTCTGCGTTCTCTCTCCTGTCAGTCTGACTGTATCTTTATATTGTGTAGCATGTTCTAGAACCTCTCTGTGTTCTCTCTCCTGTCAGTCTGACTGTATCTTTATATTGTGTAGCATGTTCTAGAACCTCTCTGTGTTCGCTCTCCTGTCAGTCTGACTGTATCTTTATATTGTGTAGCATGTTCTAGAACCTCTCTGTGTTCTCTCTCCTGTCAGTCTGACTGTATCTTTATATTGTGTAGCATGTTCTAGAACCTCTCTGTGTTTTCTCTCCTGTCAGTCTGACTGTATCTTTATATTGTGTAGCATGTTCTAGAACCTCTCTGCGTTCTTTCTCCTGTCAGTCTGACTGTATCTTTATATTGTGTAGCATGTTCTAGAACCTCTCTGCGTTCTCTCTCCTGTCAGTCTGACTGTATCTTTATATTGTGTGTGTGTTCTAGAACCTCTCTGTGTTCTCTCTCTTGTCAGTCTGACTGTATCTTTATATTGTGTAGCATGTTCTAGAACCTCTCTGTGTTCTCTCCTGTCAGTCTGACTGTATCTTTATATTGTGTAGCATGTTCTAAAACCTCTCTGTTGTGTAGCATCTCACACTCGGAGTATCTCTAGAATGAGTAGCATGTTCTAGAACCTCTCTGTGTTCTCTCTCCTGTCAGCCTGACTGTCCACATGGACGACGAGCTCCGCCTCATCTCCCAGAATTCCTTGCAGAGCCTGCTGCTGGACTTCTCTGATTGGAGGGAGGACGTCCTGTTTGGATATACACACTTCCTGCTCCGAGAGGTGACTATATGTTTCATGTACAGTGGGGAAAAAAGGATTTAGTCAGCCACCAATTGTGCAAGTTCTCTCACTTAAAAAGATGAGAGAGGCCTGTAATTTTCATCATAGGTACACTTCAACTATGACAGACAAAATGAGGAAAAAAAATCCAGAAAATCACATTGTAGGATTTTTAATGAATTTATTTGCAAATTATGGTGGAAAATAAGTATTTGGTCACATACAAACAAGCAAGATTTCTGGCTCTCACAGACCTGTAACTTCTTCTTTAAGAGGCTCCTCTGTCCTCCACTCATTACCTGTATTAATGGCACCTGTTTGAACTTGTTATCAGTATAAAAGACACCTGTCCACAACCTCAAACAGTCACACTCCAAACTCCACTATGGCCAAGACCAAAGAGCTGTCAAAGGACACCAGAAACAAAATTGTAGACCTGAAAACCTTGTGAAGACTTACAGAAAACGTTTGACCTCTGTCATTGCCAACAAAGGGTATATAACAAAGTATTGAGATAAACTTTTGTTATTGACCAAATACTTATTTTCCACCATAATTTGCAAATAAATTCATAAAAAATCCTACAATGTGATTTTCTGGATTTTTTTTCCTCATTTTGTCTGTCATAGTTGAAGTGTACCTATGATGAAAATTACAGGCCTCTCTCATCTTTTTAAGTGAGAGAACTTGCACAATTGGTGGCTGACTAAATACTTTTTTTCCCCACTGTATATTTTATTGTAGAGCAGAGGTATTCATGCACATTTTGTTGAGTGAGCTCAATTTTCTTTACCTAAACGACAACATGGACATACAAAACATAACACCAGGAGTATTACACCAGGAGTATTACACCAGGAGTATTACACCAGGAGTATTACACCAGGAGTATTACATCAGGAGTATTACACCAGGAGTATTACACCAGGAGTATTACACCAGGAGTATTACACCAGAGCAGGAGTATTACACCAGGAGTATTACACCAGGAGTATTACACCAGGAGTATTACACCAGGAGTATTACATCAGGAGTATTACACCAGGAGTATTACACCAGGAGTATTACACCAGGAGTATTACATCAGGAGTATTACACCAGGAGTATTACACCAGGAGTATTATACCAGGAGTATTACACCAGGAGTATTACATCAGGAGTATTACACCAGGAGTATTACACCAGGAGTATTACACCAGGAGTATTATACCAGGAGTATTACATCAGGAGTATTACACCAGGAGTATTACACCAGGAGTATTACATCAGGAGTATTACACCAGGAGTATTACACGAGGAGTATTACATCAGGAGTATTACACCAGGAGTATTACACCAGGAATATTACACCAGGAGTATTACACCAGGAGTATTACACCAGGAGTATTACACCAGGAGTATTACATCAGGAGTATTACATCAGGAGTATTACACCAGGAGTATTACACCAGGAGTATTATACCAGGAGTATTACACCAGGAGTATTACATCAGGAGTATTACACCAGGAGTATTACACCAGGAGTATTACACCAGGAGTATTACACCAGGAGTATTACACCGGGAGTATTACATCAGGAGTATTACATCAGGAGTATTACACCAGGAGTATTACACCAGGAGTATTACACGAGGAGTATTACATCAGGAGTATTACACCAGGAGTATTACACCAGGAATATTACACCAGGAGTATTACACCAGGAGTATTACACCAGGAGTATTACACCAGGAGTATTACATCAGGAGTATTACATCAGGAGTATTACACCAGGAGTATTACACCAGGAATATTACCACAGGAGTATTACACCAGGAATATTACATCAGGAGTATTACACCAGGAGGATTACACCAGGAATATTACATCAGGAGTATTACACCAGGAATATTACATCAGGAGTATTACACCAGGAATATTACATCAGGAGTATTACACCAGGAGTATTACATCAGGAGTATTACATCAGGAGTATTACACCAGGAGTATTACACCAGGAGTATTACATCAGGAGTATTACACCAGGAATATTACACCAGGAATATTACATCAGGAGTATTACACCAGGAGTATTACACCAGGAGTATTACATCAGGAGTATTACATCAGGAGTATTACACCAGGAGTATTACACCAGGAGTATTACACCAGGAGTATTACATCAGGAGTATTACACCAGGAGTATTACACCAGGAGTATTACACCAGGAGTTAAATTGACAAAATTGACTGAATATAATTTATCTGTGATCTACCTTGTACAGTATATCATGTATTGACAGCTCTGTGTGATGGCTCCCTCTGCTCTCTGTGATGGCTCTGTGTGATGACTCCCTCTCTGCTCTATGTGATGGCTCCCTCTGCTCTCTGTGATGGCTCTGTGTGATGGCTCCCTCTGCTCTCTGTGATGGCTCTGTGTGATGACTCCCTCTCTGCTCTCTGTGATGGCTCTGTGTGATGGCTCCCTCTCTGCTCTATGTGATGGCTCTGTGTGATGGCTCTGTGTGATGACTCCCTCTCTGCTCTCTGTGATGGCTCTGTGTGATGGCTCCCTCTCTGCTCTATGTGATGGCTCCCTCTGCTCTCTGTGATGTCTCTGTGTAATGGCTCTGTGTGATGGCTCCCTCTCTGCTCTCTGTGATGGCTCTGTGTGATGGCTCCCTCTCTGCTCTCTGTGATGGCTCTGTGTGATGGCTCCCTCTCTGCTCTCTGTGTGATGGCTCCCTCTCTGCTCTCTGTGATGTATCTGTGTGATGGCTCCCTCTCTGCTCTCTGTGATGGCTCTGTGTGATGTCTCCCTCTCTGCTCTGTGTGATGGCTCCCTCTCTGCTCTCTGTGATGGCTCTGTGTGATGGCTCCCTCTCTGCTCTGTGTGATGGCTCCCTCTGCTCTCTGTGATGTATCTGTGTGATGGCTCCCTCTCTGCTCTCTGTGATGGCTCTGTGTGATGGCTCCCTCTCTGCTCTGTGTGATGGCTCCCTCTGCTCTCTGTGATGTCTCTGTGTGATGGCTCCCTCTCTGCTCTGTGATGGCTCTGTGTGATAGCTCTGTGTGATGGCTCCTTCTCTGTGTGATGGCTCTGTGTGATGGTTCCCTCTCTGTGTGATGGCTCCCTCTCTGTGTGATAGCTCTGTTTGATGGCTCCTTCTCTGTGTGATGGCTCTGTGTGATGGTTCCCTCTCTGTGTGATGGCTCCCTCTCTGTGTGATGGCTCTGTGTGATGGCTCCCTCTCTGTGTGCCTCCAGGTTCAGGACACACACCAGGGTCTGCAGGACTCCTCCATCAAACTACTGCTGCAGCTGCTCACACAGTGGAGGCTCACACTGCAGGTCCCTGGGAACAAGCGGGCTGCTGAGGTTTGTAGTGTGTGTGTAGGGTGTGTGTGTGTAGTGTTTGTGTAGTGTGTCTATGTGTGTGTGTATTTTACTGAGTATAAATGCATGTCTGCTTCAGTGTGTTGTATCTAACTGTCCTTCCCTCTCTCTCTCCCTCTCCCCCTCTCCCGTCCCCAGGCCAGTCCCAGACTACCAGATCGTAGTCCTCACTGCTCAGTGCTTCATGCTGTAGAAGGCCTGGCTCTGCTGCTCCTCTGCTCCTGTCAGACCAGCACACGCAAGCTGGCTGTGTCTGTCCTCAGGGAGATACGCATCCTCTTCAATACTATAGGACACGCAGAGGTATGGAGGGAGGGAGGGAGGGAGGGAGGGAAGGAGGGAGAAACACGGAGGGAGGGAGGGAGGGAGGGATGGATGGAGAGGCACGGAGGGAGGGAGGGAGGAGATAGGGAGATAAGGAGAAGAGGGAAGGGCTGGTAAACTGTCTGTCTGTCCTCAGGGAGATACACATCCTCTTAAATTCCATCTGACACGCAGAGGGAGGGAGGGAGGGAGGGAGGGAAGGAGAGGCACGGAGGGAGGAGAGGCACGGAGGGAGGGAGGGTTTGAGAGGCAGGGAGGGAGGGAGGGAGGGAGGGAGGGAGGGAGGGAAGGAGAGGCACGAAGGGAGGAGAGGCACGGAGGGAGGGAGGGTTTGAGAGGCATGGAGGGAGGGAGGGAGGGAGGGAGGGAACTGGCTATAACTGTATTACTACACTCTTAGAAAAGGGTTCCAAAAGGCTTCTTGGGTTGTCCCTATAGGAGAACCCTTTGAAGAACAACATTTTGGTTCCAGGTAGAACCCTCTGTAGAAAGGGTCCTCGTGGAACCCAAAAGGGTTCTACCTGGAACCAGAAGTGTTCTACCGGCAGAAAATAGTGTTCTGCAAAGAGTTCTCCTATAGGGCCTGCCGAAGAAGCCATTATGGATGTAGATAGGGACTACTGGTCTGTCTCATCACTATGATAGAAGCATTGCTAACGTCCATTCTGTTGATAACTCTGGGTCTTTCTGTTTGTTTCGTCCATGTGCTTTCTTCTTCGCTGCAGGATGATGACAAGCCTATGATAGAGGTGATGGACCAGCTTAGTCCTGCTGTTATGGACAGCTTTGTACACGTGGCCGTGTCCGACTCTGTAAGTAGCACCGTCTCTCTCTTTCTGTCTGTCTCTGTGTGTGTGTCTGTGTGTGTGTGTCTGTGTGTGTGTCTGTGTGTGTGTCTGTGTGTGTGTCTGTGTGTGTCTGTGTGTGTGTGTGTCCAAATACCAATACTTGCGTTCTTCATAGTAGGCTTTTTGGGTGTGCAAGAATAAAAAGTTTTACAGTATGTTACATATCGAAAATGTAGTACGCTTCAAATGCCAGGATGTACAGTACATACTCATAACAGCATCTAGCAGACAAAATCTGACAATTAGAATAGAAAAATGACATCTTTACAGGGAACAAGTGTGATATCATATTAAATGACGCCTCCTCAGTTTGGATGAGTAGTATGCTGATATGTGTTGCTTAATTGCTTCCTGCATACGTTTTGATAGTACGTACTTAATAGTATGTTGTACGAGAAGTACACAGTATGTCGTTTAATTTAGTAGTAGACAAGACAGGTTAGTAGACAGGGCCTGTGTGTTTCCTTAATTTCTCCTCTCCTCTCTCTCTCTCTCTCTCTCTCTCTCTCTCTCTCTCTCTCTCTCTCTCTCTCTCTCTCTCTCTCTCTCTCTCTCTCTCTCTCTCTCTCTCTCTCTCTCTCCTCTCCTCTCCTCTCTCCTCTCCTCCCCCTCTAGTCCACCCTCCCTCTCAGCCACCACGTGGACCTACAGTGGTTGGTGGAGTGGACAGCCAGACTGGTGAGCAGTGCCTATGACGTGAAGAGTCCCAGCCATGTATGGATCTATGCCCAGTGTGTCAAAGACCCCTGGGTACTCTGTCTGCACAGCTTCCTGCGCCAGGAACACCTCCCCAAACTCTGCCCTACCGCGCTCAGCTATGCCTGGCCGTACGCATTCACCAGGCTACAGCTGCTGCTGCCACTGGTTGACCCCAAGTACGTACAACACACAGGGGTCAGACACACAAGCACACACACACACTCACACACATAAAACCTATGTGTGTGCAAACATGGTCAGACACAGGAACGCCTAAACCCAGTCTTACTGTGCCCTTCTTTCGTCCTACCTAGCAATAGCTTTGTATCTGTATCTGTACCTGTATCTGTACCTGTAACTGTAGCTGTATCTGTATCTGTAGCTGTATCTGTACCTGTACCTGTACCTGTATCTGTATCTGTATCTGTATATGTGTCTGTATCTGTATCTGTGTCTGTATCTGTATCTGTATCTGTGTCTGTATCTGTATCTGTATCTGTATCTGTGTCTGTATCTGTAGCTGTAACTGTGTCTGTAGCTGTACCTGCATCTGTATCTGTATCTGTATCTGTGGCTGTGTCTGTATCTGTATCTGTGTCTGTATCTGTGGCTGTATCTGTATCTGTGCCTGTGGCTGTATCTGTATCTGTATCTGTATCTGCATCTGTATCTGTGTCTGTGTCTGTAGCTGTAGCTGTACCTGCATCTGTATCTGTATCTGTATCTGTAGCTGTAGCTGTGTCTGTACCTGTACCTGCATCTGTAGCTGTAGCTGTAGCTGTATCTGTATCTGTATCTGTATCTGTACCTGTACCTGTGTCTGTATCTGTAGCTGTATCTGTAGCTGTATCTGTATCTGTATCTGTATCATCTGTATCTGTAACTGTGTCTGTATATGTATCTGTAGCTGTATCTGTGTCTGTGTCTGTATCTGTGTCTGTGTCTGTGTCTGTATCTGTATCTGTATCTGTATTTGTATCATCTGTATCTGTATCTGTATCTGTAACTGTGTCTGTATATGTATCTGTAGCTGGGTCTGTGTCTGTATCTGTATCTGTGTCTGTGTCTGTGTCTGTGTCTGTGTCTGTGTCTGTGTCTGTGTCTGTGTCTGTATCTGTATCTGTATCTGTATCTGTGTCTGTATCTGTAGCTGTAACTGTGTCTGTAGCTGTACCTGCATCTGTATCTGTATCTGTGGCTGTGTCTGTATCTGTGTCTGTATCTGTATCTGTGTCTGTATCTGTATCTGTGTCTGTGGCTGTATCTGTATCTGTATCTGTATCTGTATCTGTGTCTGTGTCTGTGTCTGTAGCTGTAGCTGTACCTGCATCTGTATCTGTATCTGTATCTGTAGCTGTAGCTGTGTCTGTACCTGTACCTGCATCTGTAGCTGTAGCTGTAGCTGTATCTGTATCTGTATCTGTATCTGTATCTGTACCTGTACCTGTAGCTGTAGCTGTATCTGTAGCTGTATCTGTATCTGTATCTGTATCATCTGTATCTGTAACTGTGTCTGTATATGTATCTGTAGCTGTATCTGTGTCTGTGTCTGTATCTGTGTCTGTGTCTGTGTCTGTGTCTGTATCTGTATCTGTATCTGTATTTGTATAATCTGTATCTGTATCTGTATCTGTAACTGTGTCTGTATATGTATCTGTAGCTGTGTCTGTGTCTGTGTCTGTATCTGTATCTGTATCTGTATCTGTGTCTGTGTCTGTGTCTGTGTCTGTATCTGTATCTGTATCATCTGTATCTGTATCTGTAGCTGTAGCTGTGTCTGTATCTGTATATGTGTCTGTGTCTGTGTCTGTGTCGGTATCTGTATCTGTATCTGTAGCTGTAGCTGTAGCTGTAGCTGTGTCTGTATCTGTATCTGTATCTGTATCTGTATCTGTAACTGTAACTGTAACTGTACCTGTACCTGTACCTGTGTCTGTGTCTGTGTCTGTATCTGTATCTGTATCTGTATCTGTATCTGTATCTGTAACTGTGTCTGTATCTGTATCTGTAGCTGTATCTGTAGCTGTGTCTGTATCTGTATCTGTATCTGTAACTGTGTCTGTGTCTGTATCTGTATCTGTAGCTGTGGCTGTATCTGTAGCTGTGGCTGTATCTGTATCTGTATCTGTGTCTGTGTCTGTATCTGTATCTGTATCATCTGTATCTGTATCTGTAGCTGTATCTGTAACTGTGTCTGTAGCTGTAGCTGTAGCTGTAGCTGTGTCTGTGTCTGTGTCTGTAACTGTGTCTGTATCTGTAACTGTATCTGTATCTGTATCTGTAACTGTCTGTATCTGTATCGGTATATGTAGCTGTGTCTGTGTCTGTGTCTGTGTCTGTATCTGTATCTGTATCTGTATCTGTATCTGTATCTGTGGCTGTGTCTGTATCTGTGTCTGTATCTGTATCTGTATCTGTGTCTGTATCTGTATCTGTGTCTGTATCTGTAGCTGTAACTGTGTCTGTAGCTGTACCTGCATCTGTATCTGTATCTGTGGCTGTGTCTGTATCTGTGTCTGTATCTGTATCTGTATCTGTGTCTGTATCTGTATCTGTGTCTGTGGCTGTATCTGTATCTGTATCTGTATCTGCATCTGTATCTGTGTCTGTGTCTGTGTCTGTAGCTGTAGCTGTACCTGCATCTGTATCTGTATCTGTATCTGTAGCTGTAGCTGTGTCTGTACCTGTACCTGCATCTGTAGCTGTAGCTGTAGCTGTATCTGTATCTGTATCTGTACCTGTACCTGTGTCTGTATCTGTAGCTGTAGCTGTATCTGTAGCTGTATCTGTATCTGTATCTGTATCATCTGTATCTGTAACTGTGTCTGTATATGTATCTGTAGCTGTATCTGTGTCTGTGTCTGTATCTGTGTCTGTGTCTGTATCTGTATCTGTATCTGTATTTGTATAATCTGTATCTGTATCTGTATCTGTAACTGTGTCTGTATATGTATCTGTAGCTGTGTCTGTGTCTGTGTCTGTATCTGTATCTGTATCTGTATCTGTGTCTGTGTCTGTGTCTGTGTCTGTGTCTGTATCTGTATCTGTATCATCTGTATCTGTATCTGTAGCTGTAGCTGTGTCTGTATCTGTATATGTGTCTGTGTCTGTGTCTGTGTCGGTATCTGTATCTGTATATGTAGCTGTAGCTGTAGCTGTAGCTGTGTCTGTATCTGTATCTGTATCTGTATCTGTATCTGTAACTGTAACTGTAACTGTACCTGTACCTGTACCTGTGTCTGTGTCTGTGTCTGTGTCTGTATCTGTATCTGTATCTGTATCTGTATCTGTATCTGTAACTGTGTCTGTATCTGTATCTGTAGCTGTATCTGTAGCTGTGTCTGTATCTGTATCTGTATCTGTAACTGTGTCTGTGTCTGTATCTGTATCTGTAGCTGTGGCTGTATCTGTAGCTGTGGCTGTATCTGTATCTGTATCTGTGTCTGTATCTGTATCTGTATCATCTGTATCTGTATCTGTAGCTGTATCTGTAACTGTGTCTGTAGCTGTAGCTGTAGCTGTAGCTGTGTCTGTGTCTGTGTCTGTAACTGTGTCTGTATCTGTAACTGTATCTGTATCTGTATCTGTAACTGTCTGTATCTGTATCGGTATATGTAGCTGTGTCTGTGTCTGTGTCTGTATCTGTATCTGTATCTGTATCTGTATCTGTACCTGTACCTGTGTCTGTGTCTGTGTCTGTGTCTGTATCTGTATCTGTATCATCTGTATCTGTATCTGTATCTGTACCTGTGTCTGTATCTGTATCTGTATCTGTACCTGTGTCTGTGTCTGTGTCTGTGTCTGTATCTGTATCTGTAGCTGTGTCGGTAGCTGTAACTGTAACTGTAACTGTATCTGTATCTGTATATGTAGCTGTGTCTGTGTATGTATCTGTAGCTGTGGCTGTGTCTGTATCTGTATCTGTATCTGTATCTGTAACTGTAACTGTAACTGTACCTGTGCCTGTATCTGTAGCTGTAGCTGTAGCTGTAGCTGTATCTGTAGCTGTAGCTGTGTCTGTGTCTGTGTCTGTAGCTGTAGCTGTAGCTGTAGCTGAGTCTGTGTCTGTTGCTGTATCTGTATCTGTAGCTGTGTCTGTAACTGTATCTGTATCTGTATATGTATATGTAGCTGTGTCTGTATCTGTATCTGTACCTGTACCTGTACCTGTATCTGTATCTGTATCTGTATCTGTATATGTGTCTGTATCTGTGTCTGTATCTGTATCTGTATCTGTGGCTGTGTCTGTATCTGTATCTGTATCTGTGTCTGTATCTGTAGCTGTAACTGTGTATGTAGCTGTACCTGCATCTGTATCGGTATCTGTATCTGTATCTGTGGCTGTGTCTCTATCTGTGTCTGTATCTGTATCTGTATCTGTGTCTGTATCTGTATCTGTATCTGTATCTGTGTCTGTGTCTGTATCTGTATCTGTATCTGCATCTGTATCTGTGTCTGTGTCTGTGTCTGTATCTGTATCTGTATCTGTAGCTGTAGCTGTAGCTGTGTCTGTATCTGTATCTGTATCTGTATCTGTAACTGTAACTGTACCTGTACCTGTGTCTGTGTCTGTGTCTGTATCTGTATCTGTATCTGTAGCTGTATCTGTATCTGTATCTGTAGCTGTGTCTGTATCTGTATCTGTATCTGTATCTGTATCTGTAACTGTGTCTGTATCTGTATCTGTAGCTGTGGCTGTATCTGTAGCTGTGGCTGTATCTGTATCTGTATCTGTGTCTGTGTCTGTATCTGTATCATCTGTATCTGTATCTGTATCTGTAGCTGTATCTGTAACTGTGTCTGTAGCTGTAGCTGTAGCTGTGTCTGTGTCTGTGTCTGTAACTGTGTCTGTATCTGTAACTGTATCTGTATCTGTATCTGTAACTGTCTGTATCTGTATCGGTATATGTAGCTGTGTCTGTGTCTGTGTCTGTGTCTGTGTCTGTGTCTGTGTCTGTGTCTGTATCTGTATCTGTATCATCTGTATCTGTATCTGTATCTGTACCTGTGTCTGTATCTGTATCTGTGTCTGTGTCTGTGTCTGTATCTGTATCTGTATCTGTATCTGTAGCTGTGTCTGTAGCTGTAACTGTAACTGTAACTGTAACTGTAACTGTATCTGTATCTGTATATGTAGCTGTGTCTGTGTATGTATCTGTAGCTGTGGCTGTGTCTGTATCTGTATCTGTATCTGTAACTGTAACTGTAACTGTGCCTGTATCTGTATCTGTATCTGTAGCTGTAGCTGTAGCTGTAGCTGTAGCTGTATCTGTAGCTGTGTCTGTGTCTGTGTCTGTAGCTGTAGCTGTAGCTGAGTCTGTGTCTGTTGCTGTATCTGTATCTGTAGCTGTGTCTGTAACTGTATCTGTATCTGTATATGTATATGTAGCTGTGTCTGTATCTGTATCTGTATCTGTACCTGTACCTGTATCTTTATCTGTATCTGTATCTGTGTCTGTGTCTGTATCTGTATCTGTATCTGTGTCTGTATCTGTATCTGTATCTGTGGCTGTGTCTGTATCTGTATCTGTATCTGTATCTGTGTCTGTATCTGTAGCTGTAACTGTGTCTGTAGCTGTACCTGTATCTGTGGCTGTGTCTGTATCTGTGGCTGTGTCTGTATCTGTATCTGTATCTGTGTCTGTGTCTGTATCTGCATCTGTATCTGCATCTGTATCTGTGTCTGTGTCTGTGTCTGTGTCTGTAGCTGTAGCTGTACCTGCATCTGTATCTGTATCTGTAGCTGTAGCTGTGTCTGTACCTGTACCTGTAGCTGTATCTGTGTCTGTATCTGTATATGTGTCTGTGTCTGTGTCTGTGTCGGTATCTGTATCTGTATCTGTATCTGTAGCTGTAGCTGTAGCTGTAGCTGTGTCTGTATCTGTATCTGTATCTGTATCTGTATCTGTAACTGTAACTGTACCTGTACCTGTACCTGTGTCTGTGTCTGTGTCTGTGTCTGTGTCTGTATCTGTATCTGTAACTGTGTCTGTAGCTGTATCTGTAGCTGTATCTGTAGCTGTGTCTGTATCTGTATCTGTATCTGTATCTGTATCTGTAACTGTGTCTGTATCTGTATCTGTAGCTGTGGCTGTATCTGTAGCTGTGGCTGTATCTGTATCTGTATCTGTGTCTGTATCTGTATCTGTATCATCTGTATCTGTATCTGTATCTGTATCTGTAGCTGTATCTGTAACTGTGTCTGTATCTGTAGCTGTAGCTGTAGCTGTAGCTGTAGCTGTGTCTGTGTCTGTGTCTGTGTCTGTAACTGTGTCTGTATCTGTATCTGTAACTGTATCTGTATCTGTATCTGTATCTGTAACTGTCTGTATCTGTATCGGTATATGTAGCTGTGTCTGTGTCTGTGTCTGTGTCTGTGTCTGTATCTGTATCTGTATCTGTATCTGTATCTGTACCTGTACCTGTGTCTGTGTCTGTGTCTGTGTCTGTGTCTGTGTCTGTGTCTGTATCTGTATCTGTATCATCTGTATCTGTATCTGTACCTGTGTCTGTATCTGTATCTGTATCTGTGTCTGTATCTGTATCTGTAGCTGTGTCTGTAGCTGTAACTGTAACTGTAACTGTATCTGTATCTGTATATGTAGCTGTGTCTGTGTATGTATCTGTAGCTGTGGCTGTGTCTGTATCTGTATCTGTATCTGTATCTGTAACTGTAACTGTAACTGTACCTGTGCCTGTATCTGTATCTGTATCTGTAGCTGTAGCTGTAGCTGTATCTGTGTCTGTGTCTGTGTCTGTAGCTGTAGCTGTAGCTGAGTCTGTGTCTGTTGCTGTATCTGTATCTGTAGCTGTGTCTGTAACTGTATCTGTATCTGTATATGTATATGTAGCTGTGTCTGTATCTGTAGCTGTATCTGTAGCTGTGTCTGTAGCTGTATCTGTAGCTGTGTCTGTGTCTGTAGCTGTATCTGTAGCTGTGTCTGTAGCTGTAGCTGTAGCTGTTTCTGTAGCTGTATCTGTAACGGTATCGGTATCTGTATCTGTATATGTAGCTGTATATGTATCTGTATCTGTATCTGTAGCTGTATCTGTGTCTGTAGCTGTAGCTGTATCTGTAGCTGTGTCTGTAGCTGTATCTGTATCTGTATATGTATCTGTATCTGTAGCTGTATCTGTAGCTGTATCTGTTTCTGTGTCTGTAACTGTAACTGTAACTGTAGCTGTATCTGTAGCTGTATCTGTAGATGTATATGTATCTGTATCTGTAGATGTAGCTGTAGCTGTAACTGTATCTGTATCTGTATCTCTAGCTGTAGCTGTATCTGTAACTGTAACTGTAGCTGTAGCTGTATCTGTAGCTGTAGCTGTATCTGTGTCTGTGTCTGTAGCTGTATCTGTATATGTATCTGTATATGTATCTGTACTGTATCTGTATCTGTAGATGTAGCTGTAGCTGTAGCTGTAGCTGTATATGTGTCTGTATCTGTATCTGTATCTGTGTCTGTTTCTGTAACTGTACCTGTACCTGTGTCTGTGTCTTTGTCTGTATCTGTATCTGTATCTGTATCATCTATATCTGTATCTGTATCTGTATCTGTACCTGTGTCTGTATCTGTATCTGTATCTGTACCTGTACCTGTGTCTGTATCTGTATCTGTAGCTGTGTCTGTAGCTGTAACTGTAACTGTAACTGTATCTGTATCTGTATATGTAGCTGTGTCTGTATCTGTATCTGTAGCTGTGGCTGTGTCTGTATCTGTATCTGTATCTGTATCTGTAACTGTAACTGTACCTGTGCCTGTGCCTGTACATGTGCCTGTACCTGTACCTGTGTCTGTGTCTGTATCTGTATCTGTATCTGTAGCTGTATCTGTATCTGTAGCTGTGTCTGTGTCTGTGTCTGTGTCTGTAGCTGTAGCTGAGTCTGTGTCTGTAGCTGTATCTGTATCTGTAGCTGTGTCTGTAGCTGTATCTGTAACTGTATCTGTATATGTATATGTAGCTGTGTCTGTGTCTGTAGCTGTATCTGTAGCTGTGTCTGTAGTTGTATCTGTAGCTGTGTCTGTGTCTGTAGCTGTATCTGTAGCTGTGTCTGTAGCTGCATCTGTAGCTGCTTCTGTATCTGTAGCTGTATCTGTAGCTGTATCTGTAGCTGTATCTGTAGCTGTATCTGTAACTGTAACTGTATCGGTATCGGTATCTGTATCTGTATATGTAGCTGTAGCTGTATATGTATATGTATCTGTAGCTGTATCTGTGTCTGTAGCTGTAGCTGTATCTGTATCTGTAGCTGTGTCTGTAGCTGTATCTGTATATGTATCTGTATCTGTAGCTGTATCTGTAGCTGTATCTGTTTCTGTATCTGTAACTGTAACTGTAACTGTAGCTGTATCTGTAGCTGTATCTGTAGCTGTATATGTATCTGTATCTGTAGATGTAGCTGTAACTGTATCTGTATCTGTATCTCTAGCTGTAGCTGTATCTGTAACTGTAACTGTAGCTGTGTCTGTGTCTGTAGCTGTAGCTGTATCTGTGTCTGTGTCTGTGTCTGTAGCTGTATCTGTATATGTATCTGTATATGTATCTGTATATGTATCTGTACTGTATCTGTATCTGTAGATGTAGCTGTAGCTGTAGCTGTAGCTGTAGCTGTATATGTGTATGTAGCTGTATCTGTATCTGTATCTGTATCTGTATCTGTGTCTGTGTCTGTTTCTGTTTCTGTGTCTGTGTCTGTGTCTGTGTCTGTATCTGTATCTGTATCTGTATATGTATATGTATATGTATCTGTAGCTGTAGCTGTATCTGTAGCTGTATCTGTAGCTGTAGCTGTATCTGTAACTGTATCAGTATCTGTAGCTGTAGCTGTAGCTGTAGCTGTGTCTGTATCTGTATCTGTAGCTGTATCTGTTGCTGTAGCTGTATCTGTAGCTGTATCTGTATCTGTAGCTGTTTCTGTGTCTGTATCTGTATCTGTAACTGTAACTGTATCTGTATCTGTATATGTAGCTGTGTCTGTGTCTGTATCTGTAGCTGTGGCTGTATCTGTATCTGTATCTGTAACTGTAACTGTACCTGTGCCTGTATCTGTATCTGTAGCTGTAGCTGTATCTGTATCTGTATCTGTAGCTGTGTCTGTGTCTGTGTCTGTAGCTGTAGCTGTAGCTGAGTCTGTGTCTGTTGCTGTATCTGTATCTGTAGCTGTGTCTGTAACTGTATCTGTATCTGTATATGTATATGTAGCTGTGTATGTAGCTGTATCTGTAGCTGTGTCTGTAGCTGTATCTGTAGCTGTGTCTGTGTCTGTAGCTGTATCTGTAGCTGTGTCTGTAGCTGTATCTGTAGCTGTTTCTGTATCTGTAGCTGTATCTGTAGCTGTATCTGTATCTGTAACTGTAACGGTATCGGTATCTGTATCTGTATATGTAGCTGTATATGTAGCTGTATATGTATCTGTATCTGTATCTGTATCTGTGTCTGTGTCTGTGTCTGTAGCTGTAGCTGTATCTGTAGCTGTATCTGTTTCTGTGTCTGTAACTGTAACTGTAACTGTAGCTGTATCTGTAGCTGTATCTGTAGCTGTATATGTATCTGTATCTGTAGATGTAGCTGTAACTGTATCTGTATCTGTATCTGTATCTCTAGCTGTAGCTGTATCTGTAACTGTAACTGTAGCTGTATCTGTAGCTGTATCTGTGTCTGTAGCTGTATCTGTATATGTATCTGTATATGTATCTGTACTGTATCTGTATCTGTAGATGTAGCTGTAGCTGTAGCTGTAGCTGTATATGTGTCTGTAGCTGTATCTGTATCTGTATCCGTGTCTGTTTCTGTAACTGTACCTGTACCTGTGTCTGTGTCTGTGTCTGTGTCTGTATCTGTATCTGTATCTGTATCATCTATATCTGTATCTGTACCTGTGTCTGTATCTGTATCTGTATCTGTACCTGTGTCTGTGTCTGTATCTGTATCTGTATCTGTTGCTGTGTCTGTAGCTGTAACTGTAACTGTATCTGTATCTGTATCTGTATATGTAGCTGTGTCTGTGTCTGTATCTGTATCTGTAGCTGTGGCTGTGTCTGTATCTGTATCTGTATCTGTATCTGTAACTGTAACTGTACCTGTGCCTGTACATGTGCCTGTACCTGTACCTGTACCTGTGTCTGTATCTGTATCTGTATCTGTATCTGTATCTGTAGCTGTATCTGTATCTGTATCTGTGTCTGTGTCTGTAGCTGAGTCTTTGTCTGTAGCTGTATCTGTAGCTGTGTCTGTAGCTGTAGCTGTATCTGTATCTGTATCTGTAGCTGTGTCTGTAGCTGTATCTGTAACTGTATCTGTATATGTATATGTAGCTGTGTCTGTGTCTGTAGCTGTATCTGTAGCTGTGTCTGTAGCTGTATCTGTAGCTGTGTCTGTGTCTGTAGCTGTATCTGTAGCTGTGTCTGTAGCTGCATCTGTAGCTGCTTCTGTATCTGTAGCTGTATCTGTAGCTGTATCTGTAGCTGTATCTGTAACTGTAACTGTATCGGTATCGGTATCTGTATATTTAGCTGTAGCTGTATATGTATATTTATCTGTATCTGTAGCTGTATCTGTGTCTGTAGCTATATCTGTATCTGTAGCTGTGTCTGTAGCTGTATCTGTATCTGTATATGTATCTGTATCTGTAGCTGTATCTGTAGCTGTATCTGTTTCTGTATCTGTAACTGTAACTGTAGCTGTATCTGTAGCTGTATCTGTAGCTGTATATGTATATGTATCTGTATCTGTAGATGTAGCTGTAACTGTATCTGTATCTGTATCTCTAGCTGTAGCTGTATCTGTAACTGTAACTGTAGCTGTGTCTGTGTCTATAGCTGTAGCTGTAGCTGTATCTGTGTCTGTGTCTGTAGCTGTATCTGTATATGTATTTGTATATGTATCTGTACTGTATCTGTATCTGTAGATGTAGCTGTAGCTGTAGCTGTAGCTGTAGCTGTATATGTGTATGTAGCTGTATCTGTATCTGTATCTGTATCTGTATCTGTGTCTGTGTCTGTGTCTGTTTCTGTTTCTGTATCTGTATCTGTAGCTGTAGCTGTAGCTGTATCTGTAGCTGTATCTGTAGCTGTAGCTGTATCTGTAACTGTATCAGTATCTGTAGCTGTAGCTGTAGCTGTGTCTGTATCTGTAGCTGTAGCTGTATCTGTTGCTGTAGCTGTATCTGTAGCTGTATCTGTATCTGTAGCTGTTTCTGTGTCTGTATCTGTATCTGTATCTGTATCTGTAACTGTAACTGTAGCTGTAGCTGTAGCTATAGCTGTAGCTGTAGCTGTAGCTGTAGCTGTATCTGTGTCTGTATCTGTAGCTGTGTCTGTGTCTATAGCTGTATCTGTAGCTGTAACTGTAACTGTATCTGTAGCTGTGTCTGTAGCTGTATCTGTAGCTGTATCTGTATCTGTAGCTGTATCTGTATCTGTATCTGTGTCTGTGTCTGTAGCTGTAGCTGTAGCTGTAGCTGTAACTGTAACTGTAACTGTATCTGTAGCTGTATCTGTATCTGTGTCTGTAGCTGTGTCTGTAGCTGTATCTGTAGCTGTAACTGTAACTGTATCTGTATCTGTAGGTGTAGCTGTAGCTGTAACTGTAACTGTAGCTGTATCTGTATCTGTATCTGTAGCTGTATCTGTATCTGTAGCTGTATCTGTGTCTGTAGCTGTAGCTGTACATGTAGCTGCAGCTGTAGCTGTAACTGTAGCTGTAGCTGTATCTGTATCTGTATCTGTATCTGTATCTGTAGCTGTGTCTGTAGCTGTATCTGTAGCTGTAGCTGTAGCTGTATCTGTATCTGTATCTGTATCTGTAGCTGTATCTGTATCTGTAGCTGTATCTGTATCTGTATCTGTAGCTGTAGCTGTGTCTGTATCTGTATCTGTATCTGTATCTGTAGCTGTAGCTGTAGTTGTAGCTGTATCTGTTGCTGTAGCTGTAGCTGTAGCTGTACATAACATTTATTATGACCCCTACACTGTTGTTTATCGATTTATTGACATACACACACTAACACCCACACACACTGACATACACACACTAACACCCACACACACTGACATACACACACTAACACCCACACACACTAACATACACACACTAACACCCACACACACTGACATACACACCACTTAAGCTGCTGCAATACTGTTTACTATTATTGTTATTATTATTATTTTTGTGACTGTGTGTGTTGTGTGATTGTGTGTGTGGTGTAACTGTGTGTGTGATGTGACTGTGTGTGTGATGTGACTGTGTGTGTGGTGTGACTGTGTGTGTTGTGTGACTGTGTGTGTGGTGTAACTGTGTGTGTGATGTGACTGTGTGTGTGATGTGACTGTGTGTGTGGTGTGACTGTGTGTGTGATGTGACTGTGTGTGTGATGTGACTGTGTGTGTTGTGTGACTGTGTGTGTGGTGTAACTGTGTGTGTGATGTGACTGTGTGTGTGATGTGACTGTGTGTGTTGTGTGACTGTGTGTGTGGTGTAACTGTGTGTGTGATGTGACTGTGTGTGTGATGTGACTGTGTGTGTTGTGTGACTGTGTGTGTGATGTGACTGTGTGTGTTGTGTAACTGTGTGTGTGATGTGACTGTGTGTGTGATGTGACTGTGTGTGTGGTGTGACTGTGTGTGTGATGTGACTGTGTGTGTGATGTGATTGTGTGTGTGATGTGACTGTGTGTGTTGTGTGACTGTGTGTGTGATGTGACTGTGTGTGTGGTGTGACTGTGTGTGTGGTGTGACTGTGTGTGTGGTGTAACTGTGTGTGTGATGTGACTGTGTGTGTGATGTGACTGTGTGTGTGATGTGACTGTGTGTGTGATATGACTGTGTGTGTGATGTGACTGTGTGTGTGTGTGGTGTAACTGTGTGTTATGTGACTGTGTGTGTGTTGTGACTGTGTGTGTGGTGTAACTGTGTGTGTGATGTGACTGTGTGTGTGATGTGACTGTGTGTGTGATGTGACTGTGTGTGTGATGTAACTGTGTGTGGGATGTGACTGTGTGTGATGTGTGTGTGATGTAACAGTGTGTGGGATGTGACTGTGTGTGTGATGTAACTGTGTGTGTGATGTGACTGTGTGTGTGTGATGTGACTGTGTGTGATGTGACTGTGTGTGTGGTGTAACTGTGTGTGTGATGTGACTGTGTGTGGGATGTGACTGTGTGTGTGATGTGACTGTGTGTGTGATGTGACTGTGTGTGTGATGTGACTGTGTGTGTGGTGTAACTGTGTGTGTGATGTGACTGTGTGTGTGATGTGACTGTGTGTGTGTGATGTGACTGTGTGTGTGATGTGACTGTGTGTGTGGTGTAACTATGTGTGTGATGTGACTGTGTGTGTTATGTGACTGTGTGTGGTGTGACTGTGTGTGTGATGTGACTGTGTGTGTGATGTGACTGTGTGTGTGGTGTAACTGTGTGTGTGATGTGACTGTGTGTGTGGTGTGACTGTGTGTGTGATGTGACTGTGTGTGTGGTGTAACTGTGTGTGTGATGTGACTGTGTGTGTGATGTGACTGTGTGTGTGATGTGACTGTGTGTTATGTGACTGTGTGTGTGGTGTAACTGTGTGTGTGATGTGACTGTGTGTGTGGTGTGACTGTGTGTGTGGTGTAACTGTGTGTGTGGTGTAACTGTGTGTGGTGTGACTGTGTGTGTGATGTGACTGTGTGTGTGATGTGACTGTGTGTGGTGTGACTGTGTGTGTGATGTGACTGTGTGTGTGATGTGACTGTGTGTGTGGTGTAATTGTGTGTGTGGTGTAACTGTGTGTGTGGTGTGTGTGTTACAGCAGTCCAGTGAATGCTAAGAAGACCTCGTCAGCGGGCTCCAGTGACAGCTCCATCTCTCTGTGGCGGAACTACCTGATCCTGTGTCTGGGTGTTGCCAAACCCAGCATCATGTCACCTGGGCACCTGAGAGCCTCCACACCTGAAATCACTGCTACCACACCTGACGGCAGTGTTACCTACGACAACAAGGTAGAGGGGTGGTAGGTGGGTGGTTGTGAGTCTGTGTGTGTGTCTGTGTGTGTGTCTGTGTGTGTGTGTCTGTGTGTGTGTCTGTGTGTGTGTGTGTGTGTGTGTCTGTGTGTGTGTGAGTGTGTGTGTCTGTTTGTGTCTGTGTGTGTGTTATTGATGATGTATTCATTGTGTATTGATCAGGTGATAGGTACTCCGACAGTGACTACGATCAGAGCTGTGTGTGTTATTGATGATGTATTCATTGTGTATTGATCAGGTGATAGGTACTCCGTCAGTGACTACGATCAGAGCTGTGTGTGTTATTGATGATGTATTGATTGTGTATTGATCAGGTGATAGGTACTCCGTCAGAGACTATGATCAGAGCTGTGTGTGTTATTGATGATGTATTGATTGTGTATTGATCAGGTGATAGGTACTCCGTCAGTGACTATGATCAGAGCTGTGTGTGTTATTGATGATGTATTGATTGTGTATTGATCAGGTGATAGGTACTCCGTCAGTGACTATGATCAGAGCTGTGTGTGTTATTGATGATGTATTCATTGTGTATTGATCAGGTGATAGGTACTCCGTCAGTGACTACGATCAGAGCTGTGTGTGTTATTGATGATGTATTGATTGTGTATTGATCAGGTGATAGGTACTCCGTCAGTGACTATGATCAGAGCTGTGTGTGTTATTGATGATGTATTGATTGTGTATTGATCAGGTGATAGGTACTCCGTCAGTGACTACGATCAGAGCTGTGTGTGTTATTGATGATGTATTGATTGTGTATTGATCAGGTGATAGGTACTCCATCAGTGGCGTGGCTCCTGAAACAGCTGGTCCCTCTGATGAGAGCTGAGAGCATAGAGATCACTGAATGTCTAGTGCTGGGCCTCGGACGCACCAACGCACTGGTTTTCAGGTATCACACACATACAGACACACAAACACACACACACACAGACACACAGTCAAAGTCAAAGTCAAAGTCAAAGTCACCATTATTAGTCAGTTGTACAACCAAATGCCTTCAACCGAAATGTTTCTTCCGCATTTAACCCAACCCCTCTGAATCAGAGAGGTGCGGGGGGCTGCCTTAAATCGACATCCACAGAAACGTTTGTAAGGAAGACTTTGAGTGCATTCTATGTTGCCAGTAAATGATGATATAGGAATTGAATGAAGAGAGAAAGAGAGATGGGTTAAGGTTGGTGATGGATTGAAAGAGAAAGACAGATTGGTTAAGGTTGGAAATGGATTGAAAGAGAAAGACAGATGGGTTAAGGTTGGAGATGGATTGAAAGAGAAAGAGAGATGGGTTAAGGTTGGAAATGGATTGAAAGAGAAAGAGAGAGATGGGTTGAGGTTGATGATGGATTGAAGGAGAAAGACAGATTGGTTAAGGTTGGTGATGAATTGAAAGAGAGAGATGGGTTAAGGTTGGAGATGGATTGAAAGAGAAAGTGAGATGGGTTAAGGTTGGAGATGGATTGAAAGAGAAAGAGAGATGGGTTAAGGTTGGAGATGGATTGAAAGAGAAAGAGAGATGGGTTACGGTTGGTGATGGATTGAAAGAGAAAGACAGATTGGTTAAGGTTGGAGATGGATTGAAAGAGAAAGAGAGATGGGTTAAGGTTGGAGATGGATTGAAAGAGAAAGAGAGATGGGTTAAGGTTGGAGATGGATTGAAAGAGAAAGAGAGAGATGGGTTACGGTTGGTGATGGATTGCAGTGGGATATAGGCTTCAACTGGAAGGATTAGAGGAGGGCATGCTTATCTCTCTTAGAGAGATGGCGAGATTAGTGGAGGAGGAGAGATGGAGAGATTAGATGAGGAGGAGAGATGGAGAGATTAGGTGAGGAGGAGAGATGGAGAGATTAGGTGAGGAGGAGAGATGGAGAGATTAGGTGAGGAGGGGAGATGGAGAGATTAGATGAGGAGGGGAGATGGAGAGATTAGGTGAAGAGGAGAAATGGAGAGATTAGGTGAGGAGGAGAGATGGAGAGATTAGGTGAGGAGGGGAGATGGAGAGATTAGGTGAGGAGGGGAGATGGAGAGATTAGGTGAGGAGGGGAGATGGAGAGATTAGGTGAGGAGGAGAGATGGAGAGATTAGGTGAGGAGGGGAGATGGAGAGATTAGATGAGGAGGGGAGATGGAGAGATTAGGTGAAGAGGAGAAATGGAGAGATTAGGTGAGGAGGAGAGATGGAGAGATTAGGTGAGGAGGGGAGATGGAGAGATTAGGTGAGGAGGAGAGATGGAGAGATTAGGTGAGGAGGGGAGATGGAGAGATTAGGTGAGGAGGGGAGATGGAGAGATTAGGTGAGGAGGGGAGATGGAGAGATTAGGTGAGGAGGAGAGATGGAGAGATTAGGTGAGGAGGAGAGATGGAGAGATTAGGTGAAGAGGAGAAATGGAGATTAGGTGAGGAGGGAGATGGAGAGATTAGGTGAGGAGGGAGATGGAGAGATTAGGTGAGGAGGGAGATGGAGAGATTAGGTGAGGAGGTGGAGATGGAGAGATTAGGTGAGGAGGGAGATGGAGAGATTAGGTGAGGAGGGAGATGGAGAGATTAGGTGAGGAGGGAGATGGAGAGATTATGTGAGGAGGGAGATGGAGAGATTAGGTGAGGAGGGAGATGGAGAGATTAGGTGAGGAGGAGAGATGGAGAGATTAGGTGAGGAGGGGAGATGGAGAGATTAGGTGAGGAGGGGAGATGGAGAGATTAGGTGAGGAGGAGAGATGGAGAGATTGGATGAGGAGGAGAGATGGAGAGATTAGGTGAGGAAGGGAGATGGAGAGATTGGGTGAGGAGGGGAGATGGAGAGATTAGTGGAGGAGGGGAGATGGAGAGATTAGGCGAGGAAGGGAGATGGAGAGATTAGGTGAGGAGGGGAGATGGAGAGATTAGGTGAAGAGGAGAGATGGAGAGATTAGGTGAGGAGGAGCGATTGAGAGATTAGGTGAGGAGGGGAGATTGAGAGATTAGGTGGGGAGGGGAGATGGAGAGATTAGGTGAGGAGGAGAGATGGAGAGATTAGGTGAGGAGGGGAGATGGAGAGATTAGGTAAGGAGGAGAGATGGAGAGATTAGGTGAGGAGGAGAGATGGAGAGATTAGGTGAGGAGGAGAGATGGAGAGATTAGGTGAGGAGGAGAGATGGAGAGATTAGGTGAGGAGGAGATATTGAGAGATTAGGTGAGGAGGAGAGATGGAGAGATTAGGTGAGGAGGAGAGATGGAGAGATTAGGTGAGGAGGAGAGATGGAGAGATTAGGTGAGGAGGGGGAGAGATTAGGTGAGGAGGAGATGGATAGATTATGTGAGGAGGGGAGATGGAGAGGTTAGGTGAGGAGGAGAGATGGATAGGTTAGGTGAGGAGGAGAGATGGAGAGATTAGGTGAGGAAGGGAGATGGAGAGATTGGGTGAGGAGGGGAGATGGAGAGATTAGTGGAGGAGGGGAGATTGAGAGATTAGGTGAGGAGGGGAGATGGAGAGATTAGGTGTGGAGGAGAGATGGATAGGTTAGGTGAGGAGGAGAGATGGAGAGATTAGGTGTGGAGGAGAGATGGAGAGATTAGGTGAGGAAGGGAGATGGAGAGATTAGGTGAAGAGGGGAGGTGGAGAGATTAGGTGAGGAGGAGAGATGGAGAGATTAGGTGAAGAGGGGAGATGGAGAGATTAGGTGACGAGGGGAGATGGAGAGATTAGGTGAAGAGGGGAGATGGAGAGATTAGGTGAGGAGGAGAGATGGCGAGATTAGGTGAGGAGGAGAGATGGAGAGATTAGGTGAGGAAGGGAGATGGAGAGATTAGGTGAGGAGGAGAGATGGAGAGATTAGGTGAAGAGGGGAGATGGAGAGATTAGGTGAGGAGGAGAGATGGAGAGATTAGGTGAAGAGGGGAGGTGGAGAGATTAGGCGAGGAGGAGAGATGGAGAGATTAGGTGAGGAGGGGAGATGGAGAGATTAGGTGAGGAGGAGAGATGGAGAGATTAGGTGAGGAGGAGAGATGGAGAGATTAGGTGAGGAGGGGAGATGGAGAGATTAGGTGAAGAGGGGAGGTGGAGAGATTAGGTGAGGAGGAGAGAGGGAGAGATTAGGTGAGGAAGGGAGATGGAGAGATTAGGTGAAGAGGGGAGATGGAGAGATTAGGTGAGGAGGAGAGATGGAGAGATTAGGTGAGGAGGGGAGATGGAGAGATTAGGTGAGGAAGAGAGATGGCGAGATTAGGTGAGGAGGAGAGATGGAGAGATTAGGTGAAGAGGGGAGGTGGAGAGATTAGATGAGGAGGAGAGAGGGAGAGATTAGGTGAGGAAGGGAGATGGAGAGATTAGGTGAAGAGGGGAGATGGAGAGATTAGGTGAGGAGGGGAGATGGAGAGATTAGGTGAGGAGGAGAGATGGAGAGATTAGGTGAGGAGGAGAGATGGAGAGATTAGGTGAAGAGGGGAGGTGGAGAGATTAGGTGAGGAGGAGAGATGGAGAGATTAGGTGAGGAGGGGAGATGGAGAGATTAGGTGAGGAGGGGAGATGGAGAGATTAGGTGAGAAGTAATAACACTGTTCTTTACACTCCTATTTAAACACTCCCTCTCTCTCTCTCTCTCTCTCTCTCTCTCTCTCTCTCTCTCTGTCTAGCTTTCTCTCTCTTGCGCTCTCTCTCTCTCTCTCTCTCTCTCTCTCTCTCTCTCTCTCTCTCTCTCTCTGTGTGTGTGTATGTGTGTGTGTGTGTGTGTGCATGTGTGTGTGTGTGTGTGTGTGTGTGTGTGTGTAAGTGGTGGTAGAGGACAGGTATTTCAGTTAGACAGAAGGGATATTTCATTTCGAGAAGAGAGAGAATTCTATTTGAGAAGAAGGTCATGAACAGACTAAAACATATTCAGTCTCCACACAGATGAGCCACTACAGCACTCTATAGGGCTTGGGAATTAGGCTACCGCTGTTTAAACACAGTGAGATAAAACACTCCTCAGATTTAAATGTTAATCTCCCTGAAGTCATACACTATGTCTGTGTGTGCACTTTTATCATGAAATCAAATCTATTTTCCTTATGTTGTGTCCCACTTATAGAGAACTAGTGGAGGAGCTCCACCCACTGATGAAGGAAGCCCTGGAACGTAGACCTGAGGTACGGTACTACTGTCTGACTGTCTGACTGTGTCTTTAATGGGACACTAGTTAACAAGCTGCTCTGTTTCCAGGTCCATCAAAGTGTTCTAGCATCAGTGTCGTTCCAGAATAATGTCATGTAAATGTGTCCCAGAATAATGTCATGTAAATGTGTCCTAGAATAATGTCATGTAAATGTGTCCCAGAATAATGTCATGTAAATGTGTCCCAGAATAATGTCATGTAAATGTGTCCCAGAATAATGTCATGTAAATGTGTCCCGGAATAATGTCATGTAAATGTGTCCCGGAATAATGTCATGTAAATGTGTCCCAGAATAATGTCATGTAAATGTGTCCTAGAATAATGTCATGTAAATGTGTCCTGGAATAATGTCATGTAAATGTGTCCCAGAATAATGTCATGGAAATGTGTCCCAGAATAATGTCATGGAAATGTGTCCCAGAATAATGTCATGTAAATGTGTCCCAGAATAATGTCATGTAAATGTGTCCCAGAATAATGTAATGTAAATGTGTCCCAGAATAATGTCATGTAAATGTTTCCCAGAATAATGTCATGTAAATGTGTCCTGGAATAATGTCATGTAAATGTGTCCCGGAATAATGTCATGTAAATGTGTCCCAGAATAAGAAGCGGCGTGAGAGGAGGGATCTGCTCAGACTGCAGCTTCTCAGAATCTTTGAACTGCTGGCCGACGCTGGAGTCATCAGTGACAGGTAACACAACACACATGTTGTCAAGCATATACAGTGAGGGAAAAAAGACAAAGAAATGATCAGTCTATAATTTTAATGGTAGGTTTATTTGAACAGTGAGAGAATAACAGAATAACAACAAAAAAATCCAGAAAAACGCATGTGAAAATTTTTATGAATTGATTTGCATTTTAATGAGGGAAATAAGTATTTGACCCCTCTGCAAAACATGACTTAATACTTGGTGGCAAAACCCTTGTTGGCAATCACAGAGGTCAGACGTTTCTTGTAGTTGGCCACCAGGTTAGCACACATCTCAGGAGGGATTCTGTCCCACTCCTCTTTGAGGATCTTCTCCAAGTCATTAAGGTTTAGAGGCTGACGTTTGGCAACTCGAACCTTCAGCTCCCTCCACAGATTTTCTATGGGATTAAGGTCTGGAGACTGGCTAGGCCACTCCAGGACCTTAATGTGCTTCTTCTTGAGCCACTCCTTTGTTGCCTTGGCCGTGTGTTTTGGGTCATTGTCATGCTGGAATACCCATCCACGACCCATTTTCAATGTCCTGGCTGAGGGAAGGAGGTTCTCACCCAAGATTTGACTGTACATGGCCCTGTCCATCGTCCCTTTGATGTGGTGAAGTTGTCCTGTCCCCTTAGCAGAAAAACACCCCCAAAACATAATGTTTCCACCTCCATGTTTGACGGTGGGGATGGTGTTCTTGGGGTCATAGGCAGTATTCCTCCTTCTCCAAACACGGCGAGTTGAGTTGATGCCAAAGAGCTCCATTTTGGTCTCATCTGACCACAACACTTTCACCCAGTTGTCCTCTGAATCATTCAGATGTTCATTGGCAAACTTGAGACGAGCATGTATATGTGCTTTCTTGAGCAGGGGGACCTTGCGGGCGCTGCAGGATTTCAGTCCTTCACGGCGTAGTGTGTTACCAAATGTTTTCTTGGTGACTATGGTCCCAGCTGATCATTGACAAGATCCTCCCGTGTAGTTCTGGGCTGATTCCTCACCGTTCTCATGATCATTGCAACTCCACGAGATGAGATCTTGCATGGAGCCCCAGGCCGAGGGAGATTGACAGTTCTTTTGTGTTTCTTCCATTTGCGAATAATCAAACCAACTGTTGTCACCTTCTCACCAAGCTGCTTGGCGATGGTCTTGTAGCCCATTCCAGCCTTGTGTAGGTCTACAATCTTGTCCCTGACATCCTTGGAGAGCTCTTTGGTCTTGGCCATGGTGGAGAGTTTGGAATCTGATTGATTGATTTCTTCTTTGGACAGGTGTCTTTTATACAGGTAACAAGCTGAGATCAGGAGCATTCCCTTTAAGAGTGTGCTCCTAATCTCAGCTCGTTACCTGTATAAAATACACCTGGGAGCCAGAAATCTTTCTGATTGAGAGGGGGTCAAATACTTATTTCCCTCATTAAAATGCAAATCAATTTATAACATTTTTCACAATGCGTTTTTCTGGATTTTTTGGTTGTTATTCTGTCTCTCACTGTTCAAATAAACCTACTATTAAAATGATAGACTGATCATTTCTTTGTCAGTGGGCAAACATTCAAAATCAGCCGTGAATCAAATACTTTTTTCCCTCACTGTATATACACACACACACACACACAATGTCACACATTCACACACACACTGCATTCTAATAATTTGTCTAATCTGTTTCTCTCTCTCTCTCTCTCTCTCTCTCTCTCTCTCTCTCTCTCTCTCTCTCTCTCTCTGTGTGTGTTCCCCCTCCCCCTTCTGTAGTACCAACGGAGCATTGGAGCGTGACAGCCTGGCGTTAGGCGCTCTGTTCCTCGAGTACGTGGACCTGACCCGGATGCTGCTGGAAGCCGAGAACGACAAGGAGCTGGACGTCCTCAAAGACATCAGGGCCCACTTCTCTGGCATGGTGGCCAACCTCATACAGTGTGTCCCTGGTAACTATACACCCTATAGTACTACCCAATAGTCATATAGTAACCACACACAGACCATCATTCTCTTACGGTAAGCATGGTGCCTATAACGCTAGGATTGTGTGTTCGAATCCCGTACGTAAACCCACCCGTACGTAAAATGTATATTATTATTAATACGACGTCATTCAGAATACCGTCATAGTTTAAAGGGGAAGTCAAGCTAAACGCTGTATATTATTATTAATACGACGTCATTCAGAATACCGTCATAGTTTAAAGGGGAAGTCAAGCTAAACGCTGTATATTATTATTAATACGACGTCATTCAGAATACCGTCATAGTTTAAAGGGAAGTCAAGCTAAACGCTGTATATTATTATTAATACGACGTCATTCAGAATATCGTCATAGTTTAAAGGAAGTCAAGCTAAACGCTGTATATTATTATTAATACGACGTCATTCAGAATACCGTCATAGTTTAAAGAAGTCAAGCTAAACGCTGTATATTATTATTAATACGACGTCATTCAGTATATCGTCATAGTTTAAAGGGGAAGTCAAGCTAAACGCTGTATATTATTATTAATACGACGTCATTCAGAATACCGTCATAGTTTAAAGGGGAAGTCAAGCTAAACGCTGTATATTATTATTTATACGACGTCATTCAGAATACCGTCATAGTTTAAAGGGGAAGTCAAGCTAAACGCTGTATATTATTATTAATACTGACGTCATTCAGAATACCGTCATAGTTTAAAGGGGAAGTCAAGCTAAACGCTGTATATTATTATTAATCTGACGTCATTCAGAATACCGTCATAGTTTAAAGGGGAAGTCAAGCTAAACGCTGTATATTATTATTAATACGACGTCATTCAGAATACCGTCATAGTTTAAAGGGGAAGTCAAGCTAAACGCTGTATATTATTATTTATACAACGTCATTCAGTATATCGTCATAGTTTAAAGGGGATGTCGTTTTAAATAGATAATAATAATAAAAACCTTTCTCTTTTTAACCCCCCCTCCTGCTGCAGTCCACCACCGGCGCTTCCTGTTCCCCCAGCAGTCTCTGAGGCACCACCTCTTCATCCTGTTCAGCCAATGGGCTGGCCCCTTCAGCGTGATGTTCACGCCCCTCGACCGCTACAGCGACCGCAACCACCAGATCACCAGATACCAGTACTGTGCTCTGAAGGTACAGTACACACACACACACACACACACACACACACACACACACACACACACACACACACACACACACACACACACACACACACACACCTGCATACACACACACACCTGCACACACACATGGCTGCACATGCACACGCATGCACACACACACACACACATAGGCTGCACACACACACACACACCCATACACACAGACACACAAACACCCCCATACACACCTGCACACACACATAGGCTGCACATGCACGCACACACGCACGCACGCACACACACACACACACACACACACACAGAAACATGGACATACAGTATGCATATACATAAATACACCATGGTTTCTCCCTAGGCGATGTCCGCGGTGCTGTGTTGTGGTCCAGTGTTTGACAACGTGGGTCTCTCTACTGATGGATATCTCTACAAATGGCTGGACAACATCCTGGCCTGCCACGACCTACGGGTATGTCACCTATATGAAGGGTTATGTCACCTCTATGAAGTGTTACATCATCTAAATTAAGTGTTACCTCACCTCTATGAAGTGTTACGTCACCTATATGAAGTGTTACCTCACCTCTATGAAGTGTTACGTCACCTCTATGAAGTGTTACTTCACCTCTATTAAGTGTTACGTCAACTCTATGAAGTGTTATGTTACCTTTATGAAGTGTTACGTCTCCTATATGAAGTGTTACCTCACCTCTATGAAGTGTTACGTCACCTCTATGAAGTGTTACCTCACCTCTAACCCTAGATTCTACAGTATAGGCTGCTACCAACCTCTACATGTGACGCCGAGGTGTATTTGAAAGTCTGCCCATTTGGTCAAAATGTTGTCACTACTGTAGTTTAGGTCTGTCTGGTTTCTCTGACTGTATCTGTGGGATATGCGCTCTTATTGGATGACCTTTCCATTCCTTGTCTCTGATTGGCTGTGTTTGTTCTTCCCGCTCATTGGCTAACATTTCCCTCCCTTGTCTCTCTGATGGTGTGTGTTCTGCTCCCAGGTGCACCGTCTGGGCTGTGAGGTGGTGATTCTGCTGTTAGAGCTGAACCCAGATCAGGTGAACCTGTTTAACTGGGCTGTAGACCGCTGCTTCACTGGCTCCTACCAACTGGCCTCAGGATGCTTCAAGGCCATCGCTACTGTCTGTGGCAGCAGGTAGGGATATACACTGTGTGGGGGTGGGGAGGGGGTGTGTTTGTGTGTGTGTCTGTGTGTGTCTGTGTGTGTGTGTGTGTGTGTGTCTGTGTGTGTGTGTGTGTGTGTGTGTGTGTGTGTGTGTGTGTGTGTGTGTGTGTGTGTGTGTGTCTCTCTCTTTGTGTGTCTGTGTGTGTGTCCGTGTGTGCGTCTGTGTCTGTGTCTGTGTGCGTCCGTGTGTGTGTGTGTCTCTTCGTGTGTGTGTCGTGTCTGTCTGTGTGTGTGTGTGTGTATGAAAGCTCCTAGAATACAGTGTCTCGATGTACCCACTCAGCAACAACAGTGCATCATTGTTGTTGGTGTCAGGAACTACCCATGTGACATGGTGACTCTATTGAACCTGGTCCTGTTCAAGTCTTCAGACACCAGCAGAGAGATATACGAGATCTCCATGCAGCTGATGCAGGTAGGACACACACACACACAGTCTTGTATTGCTACCCTTGTGGGGACCAAATAATTGATTCCCATCCCAAATCCTATTTACCCTAACCCTAAATCTAACCCTAAACTTAACCCTTAACCTAACCATAACTCTAAACTTAACCCTAAGCCTAACCTGGGGCCACTACGAGAGCGGTTCTTTATTTTATTATTATTATTATTATTTTTTTTTTATTTACCTTTATTTAACTGGGCAAGTCAGTTAAGAACAAATTCAAATTTACAATGACGGCCTTTAACCTCTACGGGATTGGTGTCCCCCTCCGTGCGGGACGGTTGAGCTAACGTAGGCTAATGTGATTAGCATGAGGTTGTAAGAAACAAAAACAAAATCCCAGGACATAGACATACAGTTGAAGTGGGAAGTTTACATACACCTTAGCTAAATACATTTAAACTCAGTTTTCACAATTCCTGACATTTAATCCTAGTAAAAATTCCCTGTCTTAGGTCAGTTAGGATCACCACTTTATTTTTAGAATGTGAAATGTCAGAATAATAGTAGAGAGAATGATTTATTTCAGCTTTTATTTCTTTCATCACATTCCCAGTGGGTCAGACTTTTACATACACTCAATTAGTATATGGTAGCATTGCCTTTAAATTATTTAACTTGGGTCAAACGTTTCAGGTAGCCTTCCACAACCTTCCCACAATAAGTTGGGTGAATGTTGTCCCATCCCTCCTGATAGAGCTGGTGTAACTGGGTCAGGTTTGTAGGCTTCCTTGCTCACACACACTTTTTCAGTTCACTTTGTTGTCCTTAAGCCATTTTGCCACAACTTTGGAAGTATGCTTGGGGTCATTATCCATTTGGAAGACCTATTTGCGACCAAGCTTTAACTTCCTGACTGATGTCTTGAGATGTTGCTTCAGATTATCCACAAAATGTTCCTTCCTCATGATGCCATCTATTTTGTGAAGTGCAACAGTCCCTCCTGCATCAAAGCACCCCCACAACATGATGCTGCCACCCCCGTGATTCACGGTTGTAGCCTCGCTACTTTTATAGCCTTGCTACTGTATATAGCTTCGCTACTGTATATAGCCTCGCTACTGTATATAGCCTTGCTACTGTATATAGCCTCGCTACTGTATATAGCCTTGCTACTGTATATAGCCTTGCTACTGTATATAGCCTCGCTACTGTATATAGCCTCGCTACTGTATAAGGCCTCGCTACTGTATATAGCCTCGCTACTGTATATAGCCTCGCTACTGTATATAGCCTCTCTACTGTATATAGCCTCGCTACTGTATATAGCCTCTCTACTGTATATAGCCTCACTACTGTATATAGCCTTGCTACTGTATATAGCCTCTCTACTGTATATAGCCTCTCTACTGTATATAGCCTGTCTTTTTACTGTTGTTTTATTTCTTTATTTACCTATTGTTCACCTAATACTTTTTTTGCACTATTGGTTAGAGCCTGTAAGTAAGCATTCCACTGTAAGGTCTACACCTGTTGTATTCTGCGCACGTGACAAATACACTTTGATTTGATTTGATTTGGGATGGTGTTCTTCGGCTTGCAAGCCTCCCCCTTTTTGCTCCAAACATAACGATGGTCATTATGGCCAAACAGTTCTATTTTTGTAAAAGTACAATATTTGTCCCCATGTGCAGTTGCAAACCATAGTCTGGCTTTTTTATGGCAGTTTTGGAGCAGTGGCTTCTTCCTTCCTGATGGGGCTTTTCATGTTATGTCGATATAGGACTCGTTTTACTGTGGATATAGATACTTTTGTACCTGTTTCCTCCAGCATCTTCACAAGGTACTTTGCTGTTGTTCTGTGGTTGATTTGCACTTTTTGCACCAAAGTACGTTATTCTCTAGGAGACAGAACGCGTCTCCTTCCTGAGCGGTGTGACTGCTGCGTGGTCCCATGGTGTTTATACTTGCAAACTATTGTTTGTACAGATGAACGTGGTACCTTCAGGCGTTTGGAAATTGCTCCCAAAGATGAACCAGACTTGTGGAGGTCTACAATTATTTTTCTGAGGTCTTGACTGATTTATTTTGATTTTCCCATGATGTCAAGCAAAGAGGCACTGAGTTTGAAGGTAGGCCTTGAAATACATCCACAGGTACCCCTCCAATTGACTCAAATTATTTCAATTAACCTATCAGAAGCTTCTAAAGCCATGACATCATTTTCTGGAATTTTCCAAGCTGTTTAAAGGCACAGTCAGCTTAGTGTATGTAAACTTCTGACCCACTGGAATTGTGATAAAGTGAATTATAAGTGAAATAATCTGTCTGTAAACAATTGTTGGAAAAATTACTTGTGTCATGCACAAAGTAGATGTCCTAACCGACTTGCCAAAACTATTGTTTGTTAACAAGAAATTTGTGGAGTGTTTGAAAAACGAGTTTTAATGACTCCAACCTAAGTGTATGTAAACTTCCGACTTCAACTGTAGTTGTTAATCTATCTGCACTGTCCAATTTACAGTAGCTATTAGAGTGAAATAATACCATGCTATTGTTTGAGGAGAGTGCAGAGTAATGAACTTGAAAATGTATTAATAAACCAATTAGGCACATTTGGGCAGTCTTGATACCACATTTTGAACATATATGCAATGATTCATTGGATCAAACTGCACATACAAAGTTTTAGACATCTAGTGGCCAAAATCTAAATTGCGCCTTGGCTGGAATAATACATTAAGGCCTTTCTCTTGCATGTCAAAGATGATAGAAGAAGAAAAAAACGAATGTTTTCTCTTTTACCAGATCTAATGTGTTATATTCTCCTACATTAATGTCACATTTCCACAAACTTCAAAGTGTTTCCTTTCAAATGGCATATCCTTGCTTCAGGTCCTGAGCTACAGGCAGTTAGATTTGGGTATGTCATTTTAGGCGATAATTGACAAAAAGCTAACACAACGTGCCATTGAAACACAGGAGTGATGGTTGCTGATAATGGGCCTCTGTACGCCTATGTAGATATTCCATAAAAAATTATCTGTTTCCAGCTACAATAGTCATTTACAACATTAACAATGTCTACACTGTATTTCTGATCAATTTGATGTTCTTTTAATGGACAAAAAATGTGCTTTTCTTTAAAAAAAAAGACATTCATAAGTGACCCCAAACTTTTGAACGGTAGTGTATGTGAAATGCCTGGGTTCTCCAGGGGTCTCTTGGTGAACGGGGCAGCCTTGGAAAGGGTGTTGGGCCTTTTCACGGCACGCTTGTAAGGCACTGATTGTCCGAAATAGTTCCAACAACTCTTCTTCGTAATTGTCCGGTATCCAGTGACTTGTCGTGTAGTCCTGAACAGAACTACATAGTTGGCTTTCCTTCCATTCGCTCTTGAAAATACTTATTTGATGATATTCTAGCCAGCGGTATCGATGGTTCCCCAGTGGGGTGATGAGAGTAGCATAATACAATGGTTTGAGCAGGGTAACAGGATGGTCCTACTTAAAGATACTTTACTTAAGACAGCTAATCAGCCGTACCCGTGATTGTCCGGGAGGTGAGTTTATCGTCTCCACCTCGTGTTGAGATTCAAATTTCAAACCATTTTAAACGTGTAGCTGCCGTTGCTTTTTCTGGTTCAATGTGTTAATTTCTTAACCCATCATTTATAACTTTTCCTCGAAGGGGCGGTTCCGGCCGGCTGACACTCTCTCTGACCTCACTCCGGGGCGGTGATTACTCACTCTGCAAAGTTATGGAAAACAATGATCTCATTTAGCTTCACAAATCACATCCCTCTCTTAACAAAAACACTCATACTTTTTCATATTACATGCACAACCCATAGTATGTAAACTTCATCTATGTAGTCGGTATACTTTCCAAGTTACAGTATTTCCTTTACCACATTTCTTATGACATCTCAAAATAACAAACAAAATTACATTAGTGTTCTATAGATTGCCTCTGACCATTCCCCACGCTCTACGTTATAAATATTGTTCCAGTATTCGCTTTTTAACGTGTTAGAGTTTCAGCGGGAAAAAGGTATTTCCTTTATCAGGAATCAAGATAAGACCCAAGTGCAGACTGTGTGAAGTAACAATGTTTATTGTAACAACAGGGGCAGGAAAACGACAGGTCAAGGCAGGCAGGGGTCAATAATCCAGAGTGGCCAAGGTACAGGACGACAGGCACGCTCAGGGTCAGGTCAGGCAGAGGTCGGTAATCCAGAGGTGGAGCAAAGGTACAGGACGGCAGGCAGGCTCAAGGTCAGGGACAGACAGAGTGGTCAGGTGGGCGGGTACAGGGTCAGGACAGACAGAGTGGTCAGGCGGGCGGGTACAGGGTCAGGACAGACAGAGTGGTCAGGCGGGCGGGTACAGGGTCAGGACAGACAGAGTGGTCAGGCGGGCGGGTACAGGGTCAGGACAGACAGAGTGGTCAGGCGGGCGGGTACAGGGTCAGGACAGACAGAGTGGTCAGGCGGGCGGGTACAGGGTCAGGACAGACAGAGTGGTCAGGCGGGTACAGGGTCAGGACAGGCAAGGGTAAAAAACCAGGAGGACGAGAAAAAGAGTGACTGGTGAAAAACAGGAGCTGAGACAAAACGCTGGTAGGCTTGAACAAACAAGACAAACTGGCCCAGCCAGACAGAAAACAGGTATAAATACCCAGAGGATAAGTGGGGAAGATGGGCGACACCTGGAGGGGGTGGAGACAAGCACAAGGACAGTTGAAACAGATCAGGGCGTGACACTTTTAGTGAATTTGGAGAGTACAGACCTGGATCTTCTCCGTTGATTTACAACAGGACGTGAGTTGTTAATCCCCGCTAGTTCTTTCCTTCCCCCTCTACAGGTGAGAGGGGGTCTGATTGAAGTTATTCATTGCAACCCTGATCTGACCTATTTGGATTCTCGTGAACAGTCATGACCCAGTACTATACAGTACACATGTATTATACAGTACTATACAGTACACATGTATTATACAGTACTATACAGTACACATGTATTATACAGTACTGTACCGGACACATGTATTATACAGTACTATACAGTCCACATGTATTATACAGTACTGTACAGTACACATGTATTATACAGTACTGTACAGGACACATGTATTATACAGTACTATACAGTACACATGTATTATACAGTACTATACAGTACACATGGATTTGTTTGATTGACATATTCTGGAAGCCAAGCTATGTGTGTGTTAGGTGTGTGTATCAGATGTGTGTGTTACGTGTGCGTATATCTGATGTGTGTGTGTGTATGTTAGGTGTGTGTATCTGGTGTGTGTATCTGATGTGTGTGTGTGTTAGGTGTGTGTATCTGATGTGTGTGTGTGTGTGTTAGGTGTGTGTATCTGGTGTGTGTATCTGATGTGTGTGTGTGTTAGGTGTGTGTATCTGATGTGTGTGTGTGTGTGTTAGGTGTGTGTATCTGGTGTGTGTATCTGATGTGTGTGTGTGGTACAGGGTCAGGACAGACAGAGTGGTCAGGCGGGCGGGTACAGGGTCAGGACAGACAGAGTGGTCAGGCGGGTACAGGGTCAGGACAGGCAAGGGTAAAAAACCAGGAGGACGAGAAAAAGAGTGACTGGTGAAAAACAGGAGCTGAGACAAAACGCTGGTAGGCTTGAACAAACAAGACAAACTGGCCCAGCCAGACAGAAAACAGGTATAAATACCCAGAGGATAAGTGGGGAAGATGGGCGACACCTGGAGGGGGTGGAGACAAGCACAAGGACAGTTGAAACAGATCAGGGCGTGACACTTTTAGTGAATTTGGAGAGTACAGACCTGGATCTTCTCCGTTGATTTACAACAGGACGTGAGTTGTTAATCCCGCTAGTTCTTTCCTTCCCCCTCTACAGGTGAGAGGGGTCTGATTGAAGTTATTCATTGCAACCCTGATCTGACCTATTTGGATTCTCGTGAACAGTCATGACCCAGTACTATACAGTACACATGTATTATACAGTACTATACAGTACACATGTATTATACAGTACTATACAGTACACATGTATTATACAGTACTGTACCGGACACATGTATTATACAGTACTATACAGTCCACATGTATTATACAGTACTGTACAGTACACATGTATTATACAGTACTGTACAGGACACATGTATTATACAGTACTATACAGTACACATGTATTATACAGTACTATACAGTACACATGGATTTGTTTGATTGACATATTCTGGAAGCCAAGCTATGTGTGTGTTAGGTGTGTGTATCAGATGTGTGTGTTACGTGTGCGTATATCTGATGTGTGTGTGTGTATGTTAGGTGTGTGTATCTGGTGTGTGTATCTGATGTGTGTGTGTGTTAGGTGTGTGTATCTGATGTGTGTGTGTGTGTGTTAGGTGTGTGTATCTGGTGTGTGTATCTGATGTGTGTGTGTGTGTTAGGTGTGTGTATCTGATGTGTGTGTGTGTGTTAGGTGTGTGTATCTGGTGTGTGTATCTGATGTGTGTGTGTTAGGTGTGTGTATCTGGTGTGTGTATCTGATGTGTGTGTGTTTCAGGTTCTGGAAGCCAAGCTGTGTGTGTACTCTAAGCGCATGGTGGAGCAGAAGCCTGGTAACATTCTGTATGGGACCCATGGACCTCTACCTCCTCTCTACAGCGTCTCTCTGTCCTCACTCTCTACACAGCTGGCCTCCATGTACCCCGAGCTCACTCTGCCTCTCTTCTCAGGTTACTACACGTGTGTGGTGTGGTGTGGTGTGGTGTGTGTGTGTGTGTGTGTGTGTGTGTGTGTGTGTGTGTGTGTGTGTGTGTGTGTGTGTGTGTGTGTCTGTGTGTCTGTGTGTGTGTGTCTGTGTGTGTGTGAAATAGAGAGAGTAATGGTGTTCATGTGCAGTTTCTTCTACCAAGGATTGCTCAAACTATTTTCTCCCCTTCTCTCCCTCCCTTCAACTCTCTCCCTTCTCCCCTTTTCTCTCTCCCTCCAACTCTCTCCCCTCTCTTCCTCCCCTCTTTCCTCCTCTCTCTCCCTCCCTCTCCTCTCTCCCTCCATCAGAGGTGTCCCAGCGTTTCTCCACCACCCATCCTAACGGCAGGCAGATCATGTTGTCCTACCTGCTACCCTGGCTGTCTAACATAGAGCTGGTGGATACAGGCCTCCTACCCCCTGCTTCCAGCCCCTGTACCCCAGAAGAGGAGCCCCGTGGTCGGGCACACACCCTGGGTCTCGCCCCTCGGCTCCGGGGGAACGGCTGGGGCTCCCTCCAGGCCAGCTCTCTGGTCCTCAACAACCTCATGTTCATGACTGCTAAGGTCAGCAGGGTTTAGGGTTATAACCTTGTGGGTTGTCTTTTTATGTGGAAGCAGTCCTCCTGATTTTTGTTTCTGCTTTGTAGTTAATTGATTCGTTAATTTATTTCTTAATGTATTCCTTAATGTGTTCCTTAATTGATTCCTTAATTGATTCTGTAATTTATTCCTATTCCTAGTTAATATCATTGTGTTTACCCAGATATTGATCTATCTAATAACTGTAAGGTATGAGAGGTTCAAACCCCTATTGTCTGAGTTTGACTTGTACAATATATTAGAATTCTACTAATTCCCAAGCTTTAAAGTGTTTCTTGAGTTCGACAGGTCTAGTACTTATTCCTGACTGTTTTTCTGGGTTCTCCTGGTTTCTCATGTCAGTATGGAGACGAGGTTCCAGGTCCAGAGATGGAGAACGCGTGGAACGCCCTGGTGTCCAATGAGAAGTGGAGTAACAACCTGCGTACAGCGCTCCAGTTCCTCATCAGTCTCTGTGGAGTCAGCTCTGATACCACGCTGCTGCCCTATGTGAGTAAAGTACACACACGCACGCACACACACACACACACACACACACACACACACACACACACACACACACACACACACACACACACACACACACACACACACACAGACACACACACACACACACACACACACACACACACACACACACACACACACACACACACACACACACACACACACACACACACACACACACACACACACACACACACACACAATACACACACACACACACAATACACACACACACACACAATACACACACACACACACATTTAAACAACCTGCATCCTGTTCTCCAGGTCCTCATCAGTATGTGGGGTCAGCAGTGATACCGATGTCTTAGTTTATTGTGTAAAGACTGTGCTAACCTGTGTGTGTGTGTGTGTGTGTGTGTGTATTGTGTGTGTGTGTTTCAGATCAAGAAGGTGGTTATCTACCTGTGTCGTAACAACACCATCCAGACCATGGAGGAGCTGTTGTTTGAGCTGCAGCAGACAGACCCAGTCAACCCTGTGGTTCTGCACTGTGATAACCCGCCCTTCTACCGCTTCGCAGCCAGTAACAAGATGTCTGCTCACCACTCAGGTGAGACAGGAGGTTGCTCATTGGCTGGGGCCAGGTGTCCGTCACAGAACCAGGAAGCAGGGGTCATGTTCAGTGAGAATAGATGCGGTAAAGGAGTCAATGGAACGCAGATCGTTGACCAGACTGGCGCACAATCAACATGTCTCATCTAACAAAATGGACATTTGTCAAATCCGTCATTATTTAGGTATTGTAACTGGCCCACAATGAGGTTACTTTAGTCCGATTTTGATATCTTTGGCTGTTTTCGCTGCATAACATTTAGAAGTTGTCCCTTTTCAGGTTTCTAAGGGACAGCTAAAGGCTAACTCCCGTTGGTATAAGCTGGGCAGCATAGCTAGTATACAGAAATCGGTGGAGAATGCAGTTCAAGTCGTTTTGAACTGTAATGCAGTTGATTGGTGATGATGACATCAACCTGTGTTGGGGTTGACATCCGCAAATATAGAATTAGGAATTAGAATGGACATTCATCTTCTTATGATGGGATAAATGTCAGCTATGTTGGTCAGGGAGTTGTTCAACCATGGTTTGCCAGTGCTGTGATAACATATTGTGTAAAATAATGAATTTGAAGGATTTATCTGCGCTGTGTGTTTGTTAGCTAGCTAGCAGCCAGACTGTTTTAGAGGAATGATTCCATAAATGTTTAAAATTAAACTGCCAATATGCCAACATTTCCTTCAAACAGTGCAGCCAATCCACAGCCAAACAGCGGCTGACATCAGTACATGATGGGACTTAGACCAGTCGTAAATGCAACAAGTACTGCTGTTGTGTCATACTATATAATATCAATCTCAGCTTTCCAAGATTTCTTTGTTGTTGAGACATTTATGGTCTGTTTACATATATTTTAGAGGCTATATATGCAGCAAGTGTATATAAAACCCATACAAACTGTATTTATAATTATATGAGAATATTTTAGGTTGTCAATAGTTCTATTACACAATTTCTGATATATCACACAACTTACTTTTATTTTCCTGCATAAGTCAAATCATTCTGCCTTTACTGCCATTCATTCCAATTAGACTGGTTTGGATTTCTCCCTGACCAATATGCCTGCCATTTTCCCCCCATTCTGGAACTGTACAGGTGTATGACACAGCCCCTCTAGTAATTTAATTAACGGGTTGCACCTCTGTCACTCGGCTCTAGAGATGCCACAGCATATTGATGTCCGACTGATGGTTAGTGCTCAGTGTTTCTGAATGGGGACTAATGACTGTTTTGTCAAAATTATACAATAGTGGCATGGGAGTATGACATTGCTAAAGTAGACACACAATTAGTTGAAAACAACTTTGCCATCATTATGATGTCGTCAAGTTTACTTTAGAGAGATGGCAGTGTTGCTATGAGCTAGCACATTTAGTCAGAAATACTTTACAATGCTAACGTTAGCTAGCTAACGTTATACTGCATCTAAAGTCAATCTGGTCACATCAAAAGGTTTTCTGACTAAGTATTTGCCTCCTATTGAAATGCCATCGTGTTTCCAAGCCACAGTAATGTTCTTCAGATGAAATCTTCACCAGGGCTCATTGACGATGCGTTAGAATGCTCAGCTGGGCATCAGTCCTAAAAACAAACGTTCAAAACAATGGAATAAACGTTTTGAAACTGAGGTTCCATCTGAATTTGGGATCCAATAGGGCTGCTCATCCGTTTGTGCTATTTTGAAAATGTCACGTCTTTTGTTTGAATACACCACCTCTTCTATTAATGTAGAATAAGCTACTCCCTCTACTTTCACCTGATATAAATGTGTCATGACATCAGATATAATGACATATTCTCTCCGGTGTTATGTAGTCGCTTTACACAACTCTTTACTGTATGTATTGGTTTATGTTGTTGTTTATGTATTTATGTTGTTGTTTATGTATTTATGTTGTTGTTTATGTATTTATGTTGTTGTTGTTTATGTATTTATGTTGTTGTTGTTTATGTATTTATGTTGTTGTTTATGTATTTATGTTGTTTTTGTTTATGTATTTATGTTGTTGTTGTTGTTGTTGTTTATGTATTTATGTTGTTGTTGTTTATGTATTTATGTTGTTGGTGTTGTTGTTTATGTATTTATGTTGTTGTTTATGTATTTATGTTGTTGTTGTTTATGTATTTATGTTGCTGTTGTTGTTTATGTATTTATGTTGTTGTTGTTTATATATTTATGTTGTTGTTGTTGTTTATGTATTTATGTTGTTGTTGTTTATATATTTATGTTGTTGTTGTTGTTGTTTATATATTTATGTTGTTGTGTGTTGTCCAGGCACTACGTCCAGCAGTAACACAGTAGTGGCAGGACAGGAGAACTTCCCAGAGACAGAGGAGTCCAAGCTGGCCAGAGAGAACGAGGAGAGGTGGGTCCCCATCACAGCACCCTTTGGGTAGATATTTTATACAATCATTTCAAATAACTTTATTATTCAGAAATCAATGTGATGACACTTTAAACTTAAAGCCTACCCTCACGGTGTGTGTGTTCTCAGGGCCAAGGCTCACAACAGACTGGAGTCTCGCTACAGTAACAGCTCAGGCGGTTCCTATGACGACGAGAAGAGTGAGTAGAACCTTAAACTGACTGATTTTTATGGGGATCTTTTTATTCTGCTAATGGAATTTCCGTGAGGGTGCGGAACCTCACTGCAGATTCCTCTGCAGTCTGTAAACACACCTCTATGGGAAAGGGCCTTGGGCTCTGCATTCCTCTCCACAATGTCCTCATAGTGTCACACTTCAACCTCGTTAGTAGTCTGTTGTGGTAATTATCACTAATCCCATAGTGTCTTTGACAAACTGACAGGAGATTTACACACACACACACACACACACACAGCGAGAAAAAGAGAGAGAGAGACTGAGAGGAGATTTACAACTTAAAGATAGACATGCTTTGTGACAGATGTAGGATCTACAGCAGGAAAATAATCCTGCAGCAGGAGGAAATTATAATTATTAATGTGGATTATAATTCATGGACATTTTTGTAGGAGTTGATACAATTTTTGTTAGGGAAAATGAAGTCAAAAATGTCTAAGTGGAAATTGCAAACTTCAGAAGCCTTTTCAAACCTTAAATACCCTACACGTTTTAGATTTCCTTCATTGTGGGAAAGTTATCCTGCTAACAGGGTGATCAAATTCAGATCCTACATCTGGTACTGGAGTTTGGCTGAGCAGCCTACACTGCCTACTCTGGACCACATGTTCCAATGCAGAGCAGGGTTCACTTCTCAGTACAGGCAGGCACTTCCTTTCCTCCCTTCTCTCTCTCCTTCTGTCTACATAAAATATAAAAGGCGAATGGATTGTCAAATTCAAAACTTTCCCCACATCTTCTAACACAAACATGATGTGGACAGGATACAGACAGGATACAGACACAGACAGGATACAGACACAGACAGGATACGGACACGGATGTGCTACAGACACGTACAGGATACAGACCTGATACAGACACGGACAGGATACAGACAGGACACAGACAGGATACAGACACGGACATGATACAGACAGGATACAGACACGGACATGATACAGACAGGATACAGACAGGATACAGACAGGATACAGATACAGACATGATACAGACACGGACAGGATACAGACACATACCTGATACATACCTGATACAGACAGGATACAGACACAGACCTGATACAGACAGGATACAGACACAGGCAAGATATACAGGCAGGATACAGACAGGATACTGACGATGTTCTACAGTATCACTTTCCCTTACAGACATATCAGACACCAGCACAGATATTCCGTCTGGATATCAGCCATACTAACCACAGAACACAGTGTCAGCCTGTCATCAGTGAAGGAATCCTGTCTGTGTTTAGCCTGCATGCTTTGGGAGGAGTGTGTGTGTGTGTGTGTGTGTGTGTGTGTGTGTGTGTGTGTGTGTGTGTGTGTGTGTGTGTGTGTGTGTGTGTGTGTGTGTGTGTGTGTGTGTGTGTGTGTGTGTGTGTGTGTGTGTGTGTGTGTGTGTGTGTGTGTGTGTGTGTGTGTGTGTGTGTGTGTGTGTGTGTGTGTGTGTGTGTGTGTGTGTGTGTGTGTGTGTGTGTGTCTGCCTTTTTGTCTGTTTCGCTATCAAGAGTATATGTCTCCCACTCAACAGTGTGTGTCTGTGTCTCTCTCAAATGTGTGTGTGTGTGTGTGTTCGTGTGTTTTGCGATGTCTGATTGGCTAATCGCATACCACACATTCATGAGATAGTTCTATGGTGGTTTGTCACCATGCTGTCACATGGTGGCTCTTCTTTCATCAGTCTTTAGGGTTTCCCTTTATTGTTAAGGTTTTATTTTCTAACAGCGCTTAGAGATTTTAATAAATAAAATATTTTCAAATACTTTTGCTTGATTGAGCTTGTATGGTGCAAAAGTGAAAACCCAGCCCACCTGGCTCTCCAGGAAAGATAATGCAAACCATCAATGTATCTTCATGATTTCTAATAATATTTGAACCCAGATCTGATTATCATTCTAAACCCAGATCTGATTATCATTCTAAACCTACATCTGATTATCATTCTAAACCCAGGTCTGATTATCATTCTGAACCCAGATCTGATTATCATTCTGAACCCAGATCTGATTATCATTCTAAACCTAAATCTGATTATCATTCTAAACCCAGATATGACTTTCATTCTAAAACCAGATCTGATTATCATTCTAAACCCAGGTCTGATTATCATTCTGAACCCAGATCTGATTATCATTCTAAACCTAAATCTTATTATCATTCTAAACCCAGATATGACTTTCATTCTAAAACCAGATCTGATTATCATTCTAAACCCAGGTCTGATTATCATTCTGAACCCAGATCTGATTATCATTCTAAACCCAGATCTGTTTATCATTCTGAACCCAGATCTGATTATCATTCTAAACCCAAATCTGATTATCATTCTGAACCCAGATCTGATTATCAATCTAAACCCAGATCTGATTATCATTCTGAACCCAGATCTGATTATCATTCTGAACCCAGATCTGATTATCATTCTGAACCCAGATCTGATTATCATTCTAAACCCAGATCTGATTATCATTCTGAACCCAGATCTGATTATCATTCTGAACCCAGATCTGATTATCATTCTAAACCCAAATCTGATTATCATTCTGAACCCAGATCTGATTATCAATCTAAACCCAGATCTGATTATCATTCTGAACCCAGATCTGATTATCATTCTGAACCCAGATCTGATTATCATTCTGAACCCAGATCTGATTATCATTCTAAACCCAGATCTGATTATCATTCTGAACCCAGATCTGATTATCATTCTGAACCCAGATCTGATTATCAGTCTGAACCCAGATCTGATTATCATTCTAAACCCAGATCTGATTATCATTCTAAACCCAGATCTGATTATCATTCTGAACCCAGATGTGATTATCATTCTAAACCCAAATCTGATTATCATTCTGAACCCAGATCTGATTATCAATCTAAACCCAGATCTGATTATCATTCTGAACCCAGATCTGATTATCATTCTAAATCCAGATCTGATTATCATTCTGAACCCAGATCTGATTATCATTCTGAACCCAGGTCTGATTATCATTCTGAACCCAGATCTGATTATCATTCTGAACCCAGATCTGATTATCATTCTAAACCCAGATCTGATTATCATTCTGAACCCAGATCTGATTATCATTCTGAACCCAGATCTGATTATCAGTCTGAACCCAGATCTGATTATCATTCTAAACCCAGATCTGATTATCATTCTAAACCCAGATCTGATTATCATTATGTGTGTGTGTTGTGTTTTGTGTGTGTGTTTGTCTAAACCCAGGTCTGATAAAAAATACTCCTGGCCCTAATTGTTAGAACATAACACTGTCAACATAACACTGTCTCCTGATTGGTACACTGTCTCCTGATTGGTCTATTCACCCAGATGACCCTCTCCCGCCGTATGCTGGTTGGCTGATGAGCGTGTTGGAGACCAATCGGCCGCAGCCGTTGCCCATGCCAGTTAACGGAGGTTGCTGGGCACCGCTGGTGGACTACCTTCCTGAAACCATCACACCTAGGGGACCGCTACACAGGTACACACACAACAATAAATATGATGAAAAACACTAGTCAACGACCTGCTTGTCCTGACTAAAACCACGAGGATAACGAGACAAGATGCCCTGGAAAAAAAACATTACTATTACAAATTACTTTTCATTTTAGTCTACGAAAATGTGACGAGACAAGAATTCCATGTGAGACTAAAGGACATTTAATTTAACATGAAGCTCCTGCGGAATATTTCATGCAATCCTCTCATTGGCAGAATTGTCATCTTTTGAGCTGATCTAGTAAGAAAATATAATAATACAGTCATCTCTGTCTCAGTAAGAAAATATAATTTTCTCTGTCTTAGTAAGAAAATGTTATATTCTCTCTCTTAGTAAGAAAATGTTATATTCTCTGTCTTAGTAAGAAAATATTATATTCTCTGTCTCAGTAAGAAAATATGATTATTATATCGTAGACATTTAAAGGGCTATGGATAGCGTGAAGCTCCATATTGAGTCAATACTGCCATCTATTGGTAAACATAATACTTAACATAAATATACCAGGTTACTACATACAGTAAGAAAATATAATAATCTCTGCCTCAGTTAGAAACTATAATAATCTCTGTCTCAGTAAGAAAATATAATAATCTCTGTCTCAGTAAGAAAATACAGTAATACAATAAACTCTGCCTCAGTTAGAAACTATAATAATCTCTGTCTCAGTAAGAAAATACAGTAATACAATAAACTCTGCCTCAGTTAGAAACTATAATAATCTCTGTCTCAGTAAGAAAATATAATAATCTCTGTCTCAGTAAGAAAATACAGTAATACAATAATCTCTGTCTCAGTTAGAAACTATAATAATCTCTGTCTCAGTAAGAAAATATAATAATCTCTGTCTCAGTTAGAAACTATAATAATCTCTGTCTCAGTAAGAAAATATAATCATCTCTGTCTCAGTAAGAAAATACAGTAATGACAGTGTCATAAAATAAATTGTTTGGGGGAAAAACGTTTGAAAAAAAAAAATTCCAGAATGGAAAGTTAATGTAGCATGTTTATATCAAGACCTCTATTTGTGTTCCAAACTTGTTTTGTGAAATGTGCAGATACTTCCGAGTTCCTTTTTATTCCCTAGGTTAAACTAACTCAATCACGTGTTCTGTTGTGCGTTCTCTCAGGTGTAATATAGCAGTGATCTTCATGACAGAGATGGTGGTGGACCACAGTGTGAGAGAGGACTGGGCCCTTCACCTTCCACTACTGCTGCACGCCCTCTTCCTAGGTACAGTACCATCTCTCTCTCTCTCTCTCTCTCTCTCTCTCTCTCTCTCTCTCTCTCTCTCTCTCTCTCTCTCTCTCTCTCTCTCTCTCTCTCTCTCTCTCTCACTCTCTCTCTCTTTACCGAGTGGCACAGCAGTCTAAGGCACTGCATCTCAATGCTAGAGGTGTCACTACAGACACCCTGGTTAGATTCCAGGCTGTATCACAACCAGTTGTAATTGGGAGTCCCATAGGGCGGCGCACAATTGGCTCAGCGTCGTCCGGGTTTGGCCGGTGTAGGCCGTCAATGTAAATAAGAATTTGTTCTTAACTGACTTGCCTAGTTAAATAAAGGTTAAATAAAAAAAATACAAAATAATAATAATTAATCCAACAACTGTGTGTGTGAGGTGTGTGTGTGTAGTAGTGTGCATTTCTCCTTTGCCAAGATAATACATCCACTTGACAGGTGTGGCATATCAAGAAGAGGATTAAACAGCATGTTTTTTACACAAGTGCACCTTGTGCTAGGGACAATAATAGGCCACTCTAAAATGTGCAGTTTTGTCACACAACACAATGCCACAGATATCTACAGGTTTTGAAGAAGCGTGCAATTGGCATGCTGACAGCAGAAATGTCCACCATAGCTGTTGCCAGAGAATTTAATGTTCATTTCTCTACCATAAGCCGCCTCCAACGTCGTTTTAGAGAATTTGGCAGTACGTCCAACCGGCCTCACAACCGCAGACCACGTGTAACCACGCCAGCCCAGGAACTCTACATCCAGCCTCTTCACCAGCGGGATCGTCTGAGACCAGCCACCCTGACAGCTGATGAAATTTAGGAGTATTTCTGTCTGTAATAAAGCCCTTTTGTGGGTAAAAACTCATTCTGATTGACTGGGGAGCAAGGCCCACCAATGGCTGCGTCCCTGCCCAGTCATGTGAAATCCATAGATTAGGGTTTAATTAATTTATCTCAGTGGTATGATTTCCTTGTATGAACTGTTGCATGTTGCCTTTATATTTTTGTCCAGTACAGTTCTATGATCTCACTATGTCTATACTGAAGAGCTTCTATGTGTCATGCATGGTGCCTTTACTGTTTCCTGTTGTGGACCCCTACAGGTCTGGACCCCTACAGGTCTGGATCCCTACAGGTCTGGACCCCTACAGGTCTGGATCCCTACAGGTCTAACTTTGTCTCTATTCTCCAGGTCTGGACCCCTACAGGTCTAACGTTGTCTCTATTCTCCAGGCCTGGACTACTACAGGTCTAACGTTGTCTCTATTCTCCAGGTCTGGACCCCTACAGGTCTAACATTGTCTCTATTCTCCAGGCCTGGACTACTACAGGTCTAACATTGTCTCTATTCTCCAGGTCTGGACCACTACAGGCCAGAGGTGTTTGAACACAGCAAGCGTCTCCTCCTCCACCTCCTCATCGCTTTATCCTGCAACAACAACTTCCAGGTATTTGTATTTCTATTTATTATGGATCCCCATTAGTTCCTGCCAAGGCAGCGGCTACTCTTCCTGGGGTTTATTATGGATCCCCATTAGTTTCTGCCAAGGCAGCAGCTACTCTTCCTGGGGTTTATTATGGATCCCCATTAGTTCCTGCCAAGGCAGCGGCTACTCTTCCTGGGGTTTATTATGGATCCCCATTAGTTCCTGCCAAGGCAGCAGCTACTCTTCCTGGGGTTTATTATGGATCTCCATTAGTTCCTGCCAAGGCAGCAGCTACTCTTCCTGGGGTTTATTATGGATCCCCATTAGTTCCTGCCAAGGCAGCGGCTACTCTTCCTGGGGTTTATTATGGATCCCCATTAGTTCCTGTCAAGGCAGCAGCTACTCTTCCTGGGGTTTATTATGGATCCCCATTAGTTCCTGCCAAGGCAGCGGCTACTCTTCCTGGGGTTTATTATGGATCCCCATTAGTTCCTGTCAAGGCAGCAGCTACTCTTCCTGGGGTTTATTATGGATCCCCATTAGTTCCTGCCCTGGCAGCAGCTGCTCTTCCTGGGGTTTATTATGGATCCCCATTAGTTCCTGTCAAGGCAGCAGCTACTCTTCCTGGGGTTTATTATGGATCCCCATTAGTTCCTGTCAAGGCAGCAGCTACTCTTCCTGGGGTTTATTATGGATCCCCATTAGTTCCTGCCAAGGCAGCAGCTACTCTTTCTGGGGTTTATTATGGATCCCCATTAGTTCCTGTCAAGGCAGCAGCTACTCTTCCTGGGGTTTATTATGGATCCCCATTAGTTCCTGCCAAGGCAGCAGCTACTCTTGCTAGAGTTTATTATAGATCCCCATTAGTTCCTGTCATAGGCAGCAGCTACTCTTCCTGGGGTCCAGCAACATTAAGGCAGTTATACAAAAATATATATAACACAATACATGCACACTGAAAGACATGGTCCTGTTCAGTGGGGAGCAACGTAGCAAAACGTTTTCAAATGGGAAGCTTTGGCACAAGATAGGAATAAGACCAGCATGTGTTTATGGTTGTATGTAGGATTGTCTGAGAGTTTGTGTGTTTTCAGGTCATAACGTGTGTGTGTGTGGTTGTGTGTTTTAGGTTCATAGCGTGTGTGTGTGGTTGTGTGTGAGAAGTTATTTATTGTCTGTAAAACATGCTACATCCGTATGTTTCCAGGTGATAGCCTCTGTGCTGCTGCTCACCAGAGAGATCAGTGACAACAAAACCCTCACCATCAAATCCAGCTATCAGCCAGAGTACCAGTACTCAGGTAACACACACACACACACACACACACACACACACACACTAGAGGCATCAACTAAGACATGTGTGGTTAGAGAACTCAGTGCTTCAGCATGACCATGTAGTAACGACTCTGTCCGTTCTGTTCAGAATCATCAGCAAGGATCGTATTTAACCCTAACCAGTTTTGCCGGTACACCTGTTCATCTCTGCTGTTCACTTCCTGCTTCCTGTCAGGTGGTCCTGACTTCCTGCGGGAGTGGCAGGCGTCCCCGGTGGCTGACTCGGGCATGAGCTCCTCCTCCAACTCTTCTTCTGCCAGTCTTGGCGGCGGCAGCACGGGGGGCAGTGTGGGTAACCTGCCCATGGTAACCCCCGACGACCTGGAGGACCTAGAGGACACGGCCAGTGAGGCGGACAACAAGACCAACAAACTGATAGAGTTCCTAACTACCAGGTACACACAGACGCAGGCGCTCACGCTCACACACACATAAAGAGAGAGAGAGAGAGAGAGAGAGAGAGAGAGAGAGAGAGAGAGAGAGAGAGAGAGAGAGAGAGACACTCACACACAATCACAAACACTTAAGACTGAAAATATGCCTACATTTCAAAACAAATCCAATTTTATTAGTCACATGCGCCGAATACAACAGGTGTATGCTTACTTACAAGCTCCTAAACAGTTCCGTTTCAAACAATATGGATAAGAATAAGAGATAAAAGTATCAAGTAATTAAAGAGCAGCAGTAAAAAATAACAATATATACAGGGGGATGCCAGTACAGAGTCAATGTGCGGGGGCACCGGTTAGTTGAGGTGGTATGCACATGTAGGTAGAGTTAATTAAAGTGACTATGCATAGATGACAACAGGCAGTGGTGTGGAGGGGGGGATGCTCTCGATGGTGCAGCTGTAGAACCTTTTGAGGATCTGAGGACCCATGCAAAATCTTTTCAGTCTCTTGAGGCGGAACAGGTTTTTTCGTGCCCGCTTCACGACTGTCATGGTGTGCTTGGACCATGTTAGTTTGTTGGTGATGTGGACACCAAGGTACTTGAAGCTCTCAACCTGCTCCTCTACAGCCCCGTCGATGAGAATGGGGGCATGCTCGGCCCTCTTTTTCCTGTAGTCCACAATCTCCTCCTTTGTCTTGATCACGTTGAGGGAGAGGTTGTTGTCCTGGCACCACATGGCCAGGTCTCTGACCTCCCTATAGGCTGTTTCGTTGTTGTCGGTGATCAGGCCTACCACTGTTGTGTCATCGGCAAATGTAATGATGGTGTTGGAGTCGTGCCTGGCCGTGCAGTCATGGGTGAATAGGGAGTACAGGAGAGGGCTGAGCACGCACCCCTGAGGGGCCCCTGTTTTGAGGATCAGCGTGGCAGATGTGTTGTTACCTACCCTTACCGCCTGGGGCCGGCCCATTTGTGTATCTGTGAGAGTGTGTGCATATGGGGCCAGTGGTTGTCGCCTGTGTGCAGTGTGTCCGTAGGTGCATGTGTGTGTTTGTATGTGTGTGTGTAACCTGTGTGTGGTGGTGTGATGGTGGTGGGTACACAGTGCCTGGAGTACTGTTCTCTCCATACTCAGAGCGTTTGGTCCGCTGTGGGTCCACGAAGACATCACTCCTAAGAACCCCAACTGTAAGAGCTCTGACCAGCTGTCCAACTTCCTCCGACACGTCATCTCTGTCTTCAAGGAGTCCAAGTCAGGTAACACACCACTAGATAACTTTATTATTAATAACTTAAACCATCTTTTTGATTAAAAAATATGTATTTTTAAGCATTTTATTGTGTAATGGCTCTAAATGTTGTCTGTCACTAGCAGCACCATATCACCAAGTAACATTCAGAGTCTGATACTTTACTCTAATACTTGTCTTATCACTATTTTGAAGCACTTTTGTTGTTCCTGAAGCCACATCACCACTAATGGACCTCATAGCCTGGTTCCTCTCTAGGTTTCTTCCTAGGTTTCGGCCTTTCTAGGGAGGTTTTTCCTAGCCACCGTGCTTCTAACCCCTGCATTGCTTGCTGTTTGGGGTTTTAGGCTGGGTTACTGTACAGCACTTTGTGACATCAGCATCATTTATAAATACATTTGATTGATTGATATGATGTCATACAAGAGACCTGTGCCCAGATTCCCTAAACCTTAAGAAGCATTATAGACTTAAGATGAAAGTTAAGCAAAGTTTCTATTCTTCAAAAGGGTTATTGGAAATGTTCTTGTGCTATTTCTTATGTTTCTCCTTAAGCAAAAAGTTAGGAAGAAATTTGATTCTTAAATAAAGTTCTTAGAAATGTTATTCATTCCAAGATAGCTAAACCCTTGACTTAAACTCAGGGCAGTGAGAGAAAAATCTCTTATTTTCAACCCAAGAACATGTTTAAGAACAGTAATCTCAGTAGGAAACATGCTAACATGGTTACCATTGTTAGCTAGTTAGCTAGCTAAACCGGTTGCCTAGCAACAAAGATCTTAAGAAGATTTGTAAGAGGATATTGGAGGAGTTTGTAAGAAAATCATTAAATCTTAAGATATTGTTGAGGAATTATGCTTACGAACTATATTATGAACTTCTTATTGTATTTCTTAAGAAATTTAAGAAGTGTTTTGTGAATCTGAACCCAGGAAAAGTGAGTTATTAACAAGTTCCTGGAGTATCTGGAGAATCATGACATCATTGTCTAATTATTTTCTTCTATTGGTCAGATTTCCACCTGGAGCAGCAGTTGAGTGATGTAGCGTTGCAGACCGCTCTGTGCAGCTCGTCTCGTCACTACGCTGGGCGGAGCTTCCAGATATTCAGAGCTCTCAAACAGCCAATCAACGCTCATGCTGTCTCCGACCTGCTCTCACGATTGGTGGAGGTGGTGGGAGAGCACGGGGACGAGGTGCAGGTACGTGTATCTGTGTGTGTTTGTTTGTGCGTTCGTGAGTGTACCTAACGTGAGTGTGTGTGTGTGTGTGTGTGTGTTCCAGGGCCATGTGATCGAGGTAACAAATCAAATAAAATGTTATTTGTCACATGCGCTAAATACAACATGTGTAGACCGTACCGTGAAATGCTTACATACAAGCTTACATACAAGCCCTTAAGCAACAATGCAGTTCAAGAAATAGAGTTAAGAAAATATTTACTAAATAAACAAAAGTTTAAAAAAAGAAAAAATTGAATCAATCAAAAAGTAACACAAGAAATGTACATAAAAATACCAAGGCTCTATACAGGGTGTTACGGTACAGAGTCAATGTGGAGGCTATATACAGGGTGTTACGGTACAGAGTCAATGTGGAGGCTATATACAGGGTGTTACGGTACAGAGTCAATGTGGAGGCTATATACGGGGTGTTACGGTACAGAGTCAATGTGGAGGCTATATACAGGGTGTTACGGTACAGAGTCAATGTGGAGGCTATATACAGGGGGTACCGGTGAGTCAATGTGGAGGCTATATACGGGGTGTTACGGTACAGAGTCAATGTGGAGGCTATATACAGGGTGTTACGGTACAGAGTCAATGTGGAGGCTATATACAGGGGGTACCGGTACAGAGTCAATGTGGAGGCTATATATGTGATGGAGGTAACAGTAATGTCTGTTCCAGGGCTATGTGATGGAGGTAACAGTAATGTCTGTGTTCCAGGGCTATGTGATGGAGGTAACAGTGATGTCTGTTCCAGGGCTATGTGATGGAGGTAACAGTAATGTCTGTTCCAGGGCTATGTGATGGAGGTAACAGTAATGTCTGTTCCAGGGCTATGTGATGGAGGTAACAGTAATGTCTGTTCCAGGGCTATGTGATGGAGGTAACAGTAATGTCTGTTCCAGGGCTATGTGATGGAGGTATCAGTAATGTCTGTTCCAGGGCTATGTGATGGAGGTAACAGTAATGTCTGTTCCAGGGCTATGTGATGGAGGTGACAGTAATGTCTGTTCCAGGGCTATGTGATGGAGGTAACAGTAATGTCTGTTCCAGGGCTATGTGATGGAGGTAACAGTAATGTCTGTTCCAGGGCTATGTGATGGAGGTATCAGTAATGTCTGTTCCAGGGCTATGTGATGGAGGTATCAGTAATGTCTGTTCCAGGGCTATGTGATGGAGGTATCAGTAATGTCTGTTCCAGGGCTATGTGATGGAGGTGTTGCTGACTCTAGAATCAGTGGTGGTGAACCTGGCCGAGTGTCTGAAGAACAGTGATCTGATGGCTGCTCTGACCAGGTAGGGATTCTATTTCACCTGTCTACACTTTCATATGTTATGCAGATATGTTGACTTTATGTTGCAGACTTTATGTTACAGACTTTATATTACAGACTTTATGTTACAGACTTTATGTTGCAGACTTTATGTTGCAGACTTTATGTTGCAGACTTTATGTTACAGACTTTATATTACAGACTTTATGTTACAGACTTTATGTTACAGACTTTATGTTACAGACTTTATGTTACAGACTTTATGTTTCAGACTTTATGTTACAGACTTTATGTTACAGACTTTATGTTTCAGACTTTATGTTACAGACTTAATGTTACAGACTTAATGTTACAGACTTTATGTTACTGACTGAATCAGCATAAGAAAGAGGCTACTTAGAAAGTTAACAGTATTGTAAACTATTCACTCTGACTGGAGGCCGATTCTAGCATTGTTCTTTTTGACCCCTCTGTAGAACCTCCTCCCCAGACTTCTTGACCAATGAGAAGCTTGAGAAGCAGTTTAACAGGAAGAGCACTGGCCAGCTCAACCTGCCGGGGGTGGGGCTTAGCGGCCTCTCAGCTGAACGCAGCCGACACCAGCGGTCCTATTCTGTACCCAAAAAGTTTGGTGAGAGCGGCAACCAATCACACGACCCGCCTCGCAGCGCTACCCTCGACCGCATCCAGGCCTGCACCAATCACGGCCTGGGCCGGCCAGGACGGAGTATACACGCCTCCTCTGCGTCGACCAATCGAATTGATCCTAGCGTGCTGTCTGATCCTGCCCACGTGTCCCATCCTTCGTCCCTATTGGCTACGGTGTTCTGGGTGGCGGTGTCACTCATGGAGTCAGATTTTGAGTTTGAGTATCAGATGTCCCTAAGGCTGGTCCACAAGCTACTGTCTAAGGTGGGTTGTGTAAACATGGTCCACAAGCTACTGTCTAAGGTGGGTCGTGTAAACATGGTCCACAAGCTACTGTCTAAGGTGGATCGTGTAAACATGGTCCACAAGCTACTGTCTAAGGTGGATCGTGTAAACACGGTCCACAAGCTACTGTCTAAGGTGGATCTTGTAAACATGGTCCACAAGCTACTGTCTAAGGTGGGTCGTGTAAACATGGTCCACAAGCTACTGTCTAAGGTGGGTCGTGTAAACATGGTCCACAAGCTACTGTCTAAGGTGGATCGTGTAAACACGGTCCACAAGCTACTGTCTAAGGTGGGTCGTGTAAACATGGTCCACAAGCTACTGTCTAAGGTGGATCTTGTAAACATGGTCCACAAGCTACTGTCTAAGGTGGGTCGTGTAAACATGGTCCACAAGCTACTGTCTAAGGTGGGTCGTAAACATGGTCCACAAGCTACTGTCTAAGGTGGATCGTGTAAACACGGTCCACAAGCTACTGTCTAAGGTGGATCTTGTAAACATGGTCCACAAGCTACTGTCTAAGGTGGGTCGTAAAACATGGTCCACAAGCTACTGTCTAAGGTGGGTCGTGTAAACATGGTCCACAAGCTACTGTCTAAGGTGGGTCGTGTAAACATGGTCCACAAGCTACTGTCTAAGGTGGGTCGTGTAAACATGGCAAAATACATGATAATTGGTAAATCAAACTGTACATTTGAGTGTCATATTTCACTACACCTGTAAACAAGCTGCTGTCTAAGGTGCTATGGGTTTTGTAATAGAAATGTGATGATAATCCACAAGTTACTGCCAAAGGTTGATAATACATGTGATAAGTATGTCCCCTGTACATACAGTTGAAGTCGGACGTTTACATGCATCTTAGCCAAATACATTTAAACTCAGTTTTTCACAATTCCTGACATTTAATCCTAGTAAAAATTCCCTGTTTTAGGTCAGTTAGGATCACCACTTTATTTTAAGAATGTGAAATGTCAGAATAATATTAGAGACAATGATTTATTTCAGCTTTTATTTCTTTCATCACATTCTCAGTGGGTCAGATGTTTACGTACACTGAATTAGTATTTGGTAGCATTGCCTTTAAATTGTTTAACTTGGGTCAAACGTTTCGGGTAGCCTTCCACAAGCTTCCCACAATAAATTGGGTGAATTTTGGCCCATTCCTCCTGACAGCTGGTGTAACTGAGTCAGGTTTGTAGGCCTTCTTGCTCACACACACTTTTCCAGTTCTGCCCACACATGTTCTATAGGACTGAGGTCAGGGCTTTGTGATGGCCACTCCAATACCTTGACACTGTTGTCCTTAAGCCATTTTGCAACTAGTTTGGAAGTATGCTTGGGGTCATTGTCCATTTGGAAGACCCATTTGCGATCAAGCTTTAACTTCCTGACTGATCTCTTGAGATGTTGCTTCAATATATCCAGATAATTATCCTGCCTCATGATGCCATCTATTTTGTGAAGTGCACCAGTCCCTCCTGCAGCAAAGCACCCCGACAACATGATGCTGCTAACCCCGTACTTCACGGTTGGGATGGTGTTATTCGGCTTGCAAGCCTCCCCCTTTTTCCTCCAAACATAACAATGGTCATTATGGCCAAACAGTTCTATTTTTGTTTCATCAGACCAGAGGACATTTCTCCAAAAAGTACGATCTATGTGCAGTTGCAAACCGTAGTCTGGCTTTTTTATGGCGGTTTTGGAGCAGTGGCTTCTTCCTTGCTGAGCGACCTTTCAGGTTATGTCGATATAGGACTCGTTTTACTGTGGATATAGATACTTTTGTACCTGTTTCCTCCAGCATCTTCACAAGGTCCTTTGCTGTTGTTCTGGGTTTGATTTGCACCTTTCGCACCAAAGTACGTTAATCTCTAGGAGACAGAACGCATCTCCTTCCTGAGCTGTATGACGGCTGCGTGGTCCCATGGTGTTTACTTGCGTACTATTGTTTGTACCGATGAACGTGGTACCTTCAGGCGTTTGGTAAATTCTCCCAAGGATGAACCAGACTTGTGGACGTCTACAATTTATTGTCTGAGGTCTTGGCGGATTTCTTTTAGATTTTTCTCATGATGTCAAGCGAAGAGGCACTGAGTTTGAAGGTAGGCCTTGAAATACATTCACAGGTACACCTCCAATTGACTCAAATGATGTCAATTAGCTTATCAGAAGCTACTAAAGCCATAACATAATTTTCTGGAATTTTCCAAGCGGTTTAAGGCACAGTCAACTTAGTGTATGTAAATTTCTGACCCCCTGGAATAGAGATACAGTGAATTATAAGTGAAATAATCTGTCTGTAAACAATTGCTGGAAAATTGCCAAAACTAGTTTGTTAACAAGAAATTTGTGGAGTGGTTGAAAAACGAGTTTTAATGACTCCAAACTAAGTGTATGTAAACTTCCGACTTCAACCGTATATAGAGAACTCTAGACGAAAACACAGTTGTTAACGGATAACAACAACAAAACTACAATCTAAAGTATAACCGAAACTCCATTTCCCAGGTGCCCCTGGACCGGGCGGAGAACCGTGAGCGTTTGGAGAAGCTGCAGGCCCAGCTGAGATGGAGTGGTTTTTCTGGACTACAACAGCTCCTGTTAAAGGGCTTCACCTCCCAGACTACCTCTGACCTCACCCTGCAGCTCTTCTGTCAGCTCACACCTGTCTCACGAGTCCCCGTGGTCGACACATCACAGGCTATAGGTAGGTATTGATTAGTCAGTCTGTCAATCAATCAATCAATCTATCAATTAATCTTTCAATCAATCAATCAAATAATAGACCATAACGAAACAATCCCATTCGTTAAAAGATGTAGAGATATACATGTAGGATGTACAGCTGGAGGCTAACACATTTACCCTCAGTGACATTTACAAAAAATGAGTGAGGAAGAAGAGGGAACAAATTGCATTTGACATAACACACACTGAATGACCAGCATAACCCACTACCCTCCAGTTATAGCCCCCTACCCTCCAGGTATAGACCAGTATAACCCCCTACCCTCCAGGTATAGACCAGTATAACCCCCTACCCTCCAGGTATAGACCAGTATAACCCCCTACCCTCCAGGTATAGACCAGTATAACCCCCTACCCTCCAGGTATAGACCAGTATAACCCCCTACCCTCCAGGTATAGACCAGTATAGCCCCATACCCTCCAGGTATAGACCAGTATAACCCCCTACCCTCCAGGTATAGACCAGTATAGACCCCTACCCTCCAGGTATAGACCAGTATAACCCCTACCCTCCAGGTATAGACCAGTATAGCCCCTACCCTCCAGGTATAGACCAGTATAGCCCCTACCCTCCAGGTATAGACCAGTATAGCCCCTACCCTCCAGGTATAGACCAGTATAACCCCTACCCTCCAGGTATAGACCAGTATAACCCCTACCCTCCAGGTATAGACCAGTTTAACCCCCTACCCTCCAGGTATAGACCAGTATAGACCCCTACCCTCCAGGTATAGACCAGTATAACCCCCTACCCTCCAGGTATAGACCAGTATAGTCCCCTACCCTCCAGGTATAGACCAGTATAACCCCTACCCTCCAGGTATAGACCAGTATAACCCCCTACCCTCCAGGTATAGACCAGTATAGCCCCCTACCCTCCAGGTATAGACCAGTATAACCCCTACCCTCCAGGTATAGACCAGTATAGCCCCTACCCTCCAGGTATAGACCAGTATAGCCCCTACCCTCCAGGTATAGACCAGTATAACCCCCTACCCTCCAGGTATAGACCAGTATAACCCCCTACCCTCCAGGTATAGACCAGTATAGCCCCCTACCCTCCAGTTATAGCCCCTACCCTCCAGGTATAGACCAGTATAACCCCTACCCTCCAGGTATAGACCAGTATAACCCCTACCCTCCAGGTATAGACCAGTATAACCCCTACCCTCCAGGTATAGACCAGTATAACCCCCTACCCTCCAGGTATAGACCAGTATAGACCCCTACCCTCCAGTTATAGCCCCCTACCCTCCAGGTATAGACCAGTATAGACCCCTACCCTCCAGGTATAGACCAGTATAACCCCCTACCCTCCAGGTATAGACCAGTATAGACCCCTACCCTCCAGTTATAGCCCCCTACCCTCCAGGTATAGACCAGTATAACCCCCTACCCTCCAGGTATAGACCAGTATAGACCCCTACCCTCCAGTTATAGCCCCCTACCCTCCAGGTATAGACCAGTATAACCCCCTACCCTCCAGGTATAGACCAGTATAACCCCCTACCCTCCAGGTATAGACCAGTATAGTCCCCTACCCTCCAGGTATAGACCAGTATAACCCCCTACCCTCCAGGTATAGACCAGTATAGTCCCCTACCCTCCAGGTATAGACCAGTATAGACCCCTACCCTCCAGGTATAGACCAGTATAGTCCCCTACCCTCCAGGTATAGACCAGTATAGTCCCCTACCCTCCAGGTATAGACCAGTATAGTCCCCTACCCTCCAGATATAGACCAGTATAGACCCCTACCATCCAGGTATAGACCAGTATAGCCCCCTACCCTCCAGGTATAGACCAGTATAGCCCCCTACCCTCCAGGTATAGACCAGTATAGCCCCATACCCTCCAGGTATAGACCAGTATAGCCCCCTACCCTCCAGGTATAGACCAGTATAGCCCCCTACCCTCCAGGTATAGACCAGTATAGACCCCTACCCTCCAGATATAGACCAGTATAGCCCCCTACCCTCCAAGTATAGACCAGTATAGCCCCCTACCCTCCAGGTATAGACCAGTATAACCCCCTACCCTCCAGGTATACACCAGTATAACCCCCTACCCTCCAGGTATAGACCAGTATAGACCCCTACCCTCCGTGTGCAGGTATAGAGCTCTCCCATTCAAATCTAAGAGAACAGCTTCTAGTTTTGTGGCCAACATCCATCAAACTCCTGAGCTCTTGAAGTTTGGATTTGTGTTTGTATATATGTGTATATATCTTGGGATGTGTTTGTATATATGTGTATATACCTTGGGATGTGTTTGTATATATGTGTATATACCTTGGGATGTGTTTGTATATATGTGTATATACCTTGGGATGTGTTTGTATATTTGTCTATATACCTTGGGATGTGTTTGTATATTTGTCTAAATACCTTAAGATGTGTTTGTGTATATGTGTATATACCTTGGGATGTGTTTGTATATTTGTCTATATACCTTGGGATGTGTTTGTATATTTGTCTATATACCTTGAGATGTGTTTGTGTATATGTGTATATACCTTGGGATGTGTTTGTATATTTGTCTATATACCTTGGGATGTGTTTGTATATTTGTCTATATACCTTGGGATGTGTTTGTATATTTGTCTATATACCTTGGGATTTTTTTGTATATTTGTGTATATACCTTGGGATGTGTTTGTATATTTGTGTATATACCTTGGGATGTGTTTGTATATTTGTGTATATACCTTGGGATGTGTTTGTATATTTGTGTATATACCTTGGGATGTGTTTGTATATTTGTGTATATACCTTGGGATTGCATAGAACACTTCCCTCGCTCTCTCTCTAGGTTTTCCCCTGAATGTGCTGTGTCTCTTGCCTCATCTGGTGCAACACTTTGGCCACCCCACTCAGTTCTGCAAGGAGAGCGCTGAGAGGATCGCACAGGTAAAACACCAAAATACACTTCAACGGTCTTAAAGTTAATAGTCTGATCCCTGTAGCAGTTAAAGAGTCTGCTTCGTTGTCTTAGATCGTTGTCCACTGGACCGTCCAGCTTCTCTGTTGTTTACCACAGAGTTACGTCTACTCCATCAGTTCCGTAGCTTCCTGTTTCTCTCCCCCTCCCTACAGGTATGTCTGGAGGAGAAGAACACTAAGCTGTCCCACCTGGCCCATGTGATGACCCTGTATAAGAACAGGTCGTACACGCGGGACCCCTTCTCCTGGGTCAGCGTTGTGTGTCGCTATCTCCACGAGGCCTTCGCTGACATCACACTCAACATGGTCACCTACATGGCTGAGGTGAGCATCACACTCAACATGGTCGGGAGCTTAATGAAATGGGTTTCCATGGTCGAGCAGCCGCACACAGGCCTAAGATCACCAATGCCAAGTGTCGGCTGGAGTGGTGTAAAGCTTGCTGCCATTGTATTCTGGAGCATTGGAAACGCATTCTCTGGAGTGATGATCATGGTCCAAACATGAAGAGGGCACGACAACACCTTTTCTTCCTTAGGAGACTGAAAAGATTCGGCATGGGTCCCCAGATCCTCAAAAGGTTCTACAGCTGCACCATCGAGAGCATCCTGCATCACCGCCTGGTATGACAACTGCTCGGCATCTGACCGTAACGGCGCTACAGTGGGTAGTGCGAACGGCCCAGTACATCACTGGGGCCAAGCTTCCTGCCATCCAGGACCAATATAATAGGTGGTGTCAGAGACGGTACCGGAGCACCAAGTCTAGGACCAAAAGGCTCCTCGACAGCTTCTACCCCCAAGCCATAAGACTCCTGAACAACTAATAAAATTGCCACCGGACAATTGACATTGACCCCCAACAGTCTTAAAACGGAGAACACCATTGTGTTTGTGCGAGTCTCATCTTTCCATAGATGGATCAAATAGTTTGTAGGCCAAACCGTTCAGACGTTTTTGTGAGAAGACAGATTTTTGGGATGTATCATGGTCTGACAAACACCGCTCTAGCTTTCACCACAGATGCGGCAGACGCAGCCCATGCAAAAACAGACTGACACATTTTGATGGGGATTTTTTATTATGCTAATTAGACTCCAGCAGGGTCACGGACATCTACTCTAGGGGGTTAAAGGTCTTACTCACATTGACTACAGAGAGCGTGATCACACAGTCGTCCAGAACAGCTGGAGCTCTCATGCATGGTTCAGTGTTGCTTGCCTCAAAGCTAGCATAGAAGGCATTTAGCTAGTCTGTTAGGCTTGTGTCACTGAGCAGCTCACGGTTGGGTTTTCGTTTGTAATCCGTGATAGTTTGCCACGTCCAACGAGCGTCAGAGCCGATTTAGTAGCGTTTGATCTTAGTCCTGTATTGATGCTTTGCCTGTTTGATGTTACTTCTGAGAGCGTAGCAGGATTTCTTAGAAGCTTCCGGATTAGTGTTCTTCTCCTTGAAAGCGGAAAAACTGGTTGGCTTCTGGTTGGGATATGTGCGTACTGTCACTGTGGGGACGACGTTGTTGATGCACTTATTAATAAAGCCGGTGACTGATGTGGTAAACTCCTCAGTACCATCGGATGAATCCTGGAACATATTCCAATCAGGAGGATAGAGTTATGGTCACATATGCCAAATGGAGAGCGAGGGAGAGCTTTGTATGTCTCTGTGTGTGGAGTAAATGTGATCTAGAGTTTTTTCGCCTCTAGTTGCACAGGTGACAAGCTGGTAGAAATGAGGTAAGACGGATTTCAGTTTTCCTGCATTAAAATCACTAGGATGAGCTTTGCTTATGGCCCTATTCAGCTCGTTGAGTGCAGTCTTAGTGCCAGCATCGGTTTGTGGTGGTAAGTAGACAACAATGAAAACTATAGATGAAAACTCTCTTGGTAAATAGTATGGTCTACAGCTTATCATCTCTCTCTTCCCCTCTCCCTGCCCCACTCTTTCTGCTGTAGCTCCTGGACAAGGGCCTACCCAGCATGCAACAGTCGTTGCTCCAGATCATCTACTGTCTGTTGAGCCACATGGACATGACAGTTGTCCAGGTCAAACAGTTCAACGCTGACGTCCTGAAGACCATTGAGAAGTTTGTACAGGTCAGTCCTCTACCTACCTACTGACCTCAATACCTGCCCCAATACCGCAATACCTGCCCCAATACTGCAATACCAACCCCAATACTGCAATACCTACCCCAATACTGCAATACCTGCACCAATATTGCAATACCTACCCTATATACTGCAATACCTGCCACAATATTGCAATACCTGCCCTAATACTGCAATATCTACCCCATATACTGCAATATCTGCCCCAATACTGCAATACCTACTGTACCACAATACTGCAATATGTACTCCAAAACTGAAATATGTACCCCAATACTGCAATACCTGCCCTAATACTGCAATATCTACCCTGTATACTGCATATATCTGCCCCAATACTGAAATATCTACCCCATATACTGCAATACCTGCCCCAATACTGCAATACCTGCCCCAATACTGAACTACCTTCCCCAATACTGCAATACCTGTCCCAATAATGTAATATCTACCCCATATACTGCAATACTTGCCCCAATACTGCAATATCTACCCCATATACTGCAATACCTGCCACAATATTGCAATACCTGCCCCAATACTGCAATATCTACCCCATATACTGCAATATCTGCCCCAATACTGCAATACCTACTGTACCACAATACTGCAATATGTACTCCAAAACTGAAATATGTACCCCAATACTGCAATACCTGCCCTAATACTGCAATATCTACCCTGTATACTGCAATACCTGCCCCAATACTGCAATACCTGCCCCAATACTGAAATACCTTCCCCAATACTGCAATACCTGTCCCAATAATGTAATATCTACCCCATATACTGCAATACTTGCCCCAATACTGCAATATCTACCCCATATACTGCAATACCTGCCCCAATACTGCATATATCTGCCCCAATACTGTAATATCTACCCCAATACTGCAA
>CM059787.1:7816012-7961012 GCA_030435695.1 Brachymystax lenok tsinlingensis
TAGCACAACCTCAACACACCACAACTACACTCACAACTGGTTAGTACTGACCGTGAGATGAACCTAGCACAACCTCAACACACCACAACTACACTCACAACTGGTTAGTACTGACCGTGAGATGAACCTAGCACAACCGCAACACACCACAACTACACTCACAACTGGTTAGTACTGACCGTGAGATGAACCTAGCACAACCGCAACACACCACAACTACATTCACAACTGGTTAGTACTGACCGTGAGATGAACCTAGCACAACCTCAACACACCACAACTACACTCACAACTGGTTAGTACTGACCGTGAGATGAACCTAGCACAACCTCAACACACCACAACTACACTCACAACTGGTTAGTACTGACCGTGAGATGAACCTAGCACAACCTCAACACACCACAACTACACTCACAACTGGTTAGTACTGACCGTGAGATGAACCTAGCACAACCTCAACAGAACACAACACGAATATCACTAAAATGGCCAAGTACAGCCATAATCTTAAAACTGACCCCAGGATTTGGCAACGTGGAGTCCTCAGAACAAGGTTTGAGGTGTACTGTATATGTAGGTCCATTGTTTGTTCCAGAAAATGAGATGTCCTATGTTGCCTTACCCTGCAGACTAATCTCTCTCCGTCAGAGGAGACCAACCACACAGACTCTCTCTCTACGTCGTACGACACCACGTCAGCCGACCCACAGTCCCTTAATGCCACCACACCAGGGACCAGCCAGGGACAACCACACGATGAGCAGGGAGGACTACGGGTTAGTATACACACACACACACACACACACACACACACGTAAAGACTTCAAAAACACAATTAGACAAAGGCCTTGGACCTCATGGTGTTTCTCTCTCTTCCTCTCCCGCCCACTCCTCTTCTCCTCCTCCAGGGTGGTGTGAGTGTATGTGGTGATGATGAGGACACCCAGGGGCAGGACGATGACCTGTCTCTCAGTGTGAATGACCTTCCCCAGGGCCTGGGATCTGATCTGTCTCTCAGTGTGAATGACCTTCCCCAGGCCCTGGGATCTGACTGTTGGGAGGGTGAGAGCTTCACTCTGGACCTGGACCACCACGGTCACCATGGACACAGCATGGAGCTCTGTAGACCCCCGCTGGGGTTTCTAGACCCTAGCTGTCTGCCCAGGTACTGGAACAGATACTCACACACAGATACACATAGCAACCAGGACCAGAACAGACAGAGACAGGAACAGACAGAGACAGGAACAGACCCAGACAGAGACAGAAACAGACCCAGATAGAGACAGGAACAGACCCAGACAGAGACCGAGACAGGAACAGACCCAGACAGAGACAGGAACAGACCCAGACAGAGACAGAAACAGACCCAGACAGAGACAGGAACAGACCCAGACAGAGGCAGGAACAGACCCAGACAGAGACAGAAACAGACCCAGACAGAGACAGGAACAGACCCAGACAGAGGCAGGAACAGACCCAGACAGAGACAGAAACAGACCCAGACAGAGACAGGAACAGACCCAGACAGAGACCGAGACAGGAACAGACCCAGACAGAGACAGGAACAGACAGAGACCGAGACAGGAACAGACCCAGACAGAGACAGGAACAGACCCAGACAGAGACAGGGACAGACCCAGACAGAGACAGGAACAGACCCAGACAGGGACAGACCCAGACAGAGACAGGAACAGACCCAGACAGAGACCGAGACAGGAACAGACCCAGACAGAGACAGGAACAGACCCCGTATCTCCTATGTCAATGAGTAGTGGTTGTATCACTCCTTATATCAATGAGTAGTGGTGGTATCACTCCTATATCAATGTCTAACTTAATGCGTGCCTGTTATATTCTTGTCTCTCCCGTTGCTGTGTTGACAGTCTCCGTGATGACGTGGATGACCTAGAGGACCTTGGTTTCCCTCCTCCACCCTCACCGTTCTTCTCCGCCATCCTGGCTGCGTTCCAGCCCACTGTTTGTGACGACGCAGAGGAGGCATGGCGTTGCCATATCAACCAGCTGGTAACCGACTCAGACGGATCCTGTGCCGTCTATACTTTCCACGTCTTCTCATCGCTCTTCCAGGTATTCAATCAGTCGATTGATCAGTCAGTCAGTCAATCAATAAATCAACTGATAAAACTCTGGAAAGTTCTATGCAGTCATTGGTGTAACAGTCATTGGGAGTGACGTCATTGGTGTAACTGTTTTATATAACATTAAACATCCCCTCTTTCTTTCTCTCTTTCTTGCTCTCTTCTCAGAACATCCAGACTAAGTTCTGTTCCCTGACCAGTGACGCCGCTGGTTACCTAGGAGACGGCCTGAGGGGCATCGGGTCAAAGTTCGTGAGGTCATCTGACATGTTGACAAAGTGTTCCGACTGCCCCACGCTCTACGTAGACGCTGATACGGTGAGTAGGGCTGACTCGACTCAAACCATAGCATTTGTATGACTGAAAATATAGCAATTTTTTTGGTGTTTTCATAGAAATATCAAACAATAATGTCCATTGATTGTAATCAGTAGGTAATGTCAAACTTTTAGGTTTGAGTTTATACCAGTGTTGCACAGTATACCGAAACGTCTGTACTTTTTCGTACTATTTGTTACTTTCAGTTCTTCTATCAAATGTCTCATGGATTAAGCCTTTATCAGCACAGCCTGCCTACCCCCATTATAGCACACACCCTGTCTGCTCCACTTACCCACTGGGAGTCTGGGCTGGAAGTCTGGATGGGAGTCTGGGCTGGGAGTCTGGACTGGGAGTCTGGACTGCATCATCTTAATCCAAGACGGCGTAGCAGTCTGATGTTTGTTTTGTCTTGTCCCGTCCTGTCCCGTCTATACATCGTTTTCCTTGATTTTTCGTATATATGTTTCATGTATATTTTAATATCACTTTCCATCTTTGGACTGAATATACTCTCCTGCAACCCGCCTCACCCAATGCGGTACGGATTTGCTATTTTATACTTAAGATCTGAAACCCCATCAAAAGCTAACTGGCTACCAGCTAATTGGCTACTAGCTAGCCACGGCCCAATAGCTATCTAGAGCACATCGGACTGTTAGCTTAAGAGGCCCATCGGACAATTTCTTTGGCCAATATACCTATTCTGCCAATTGGCCTGGTTTACCACACGGAACCCTGCTGATTCGTCTTCTGAGCCGGAACAGAAGCTAGCCAGCTAACTAGCTACTAGCTAGTAGTCAGCTAGCTACTGCTAGCGGTCATCAGCTACCTCTAGCATGGACAACTCTCGCCAGACTACAGAGCGCGACTCAAACCAAAGCAAATCGGACTTATTTTTCTCCAGATTCCTACAGCAAGCCCTGAACCTTTTTTCACCTGGGTCATCGTAGCTAGCTAGCTGCTACCCAGGTGGCCACTCCTGGCTAATGTCTTTGTCCCGAAGCAAGAACCAATTAGCCTGGTGCCAGCATGCTAGGCCCATCTGATAGGCCCATCTCCCGGATAGCCGTAGAGGTCCATCAGCCACTACTTGGGCTTCAATACCTATTTTACCAACTGGCCTGGACCCTCGCCGACCCATCACGACTGGACCACCGACGTGATTCGCCCGAGGGGTTCTTTCTCAACTGGCTCCGCCGTCGCAACGTCCCCCAAATGCCCACCTGCTAGCATGCTAGCCGCGGCCCGCTAGCTGTCCAGAGCACACCGAACTGTTAGCTTAAGAGGCCCATCGGACAAATTCTTTGGCCACTATACCTATTTTGACAATTGGCCTGGTTTACCACACGGAGCCCTGCTCTCTGTATGCCGACGGAACAACGCGAGGGGGCCACGACAGACTTTCTCCCGTCACGACGTACCTCCAAGGCCGTTCTGTTAGCTTATTAGCCCCGGCCCGCTAGCTGCCTGAAGCCACTCACTGGACTCCTATGACCATTCGGCTACGCATGCCTCTCGATAACGTCAATATGCCTTGTCCATTGCTGTTTTGGTTAGTAATTATTGCCTTATTTCACTGTAGAGCCTCTAGCCCTGCTCAATACGCCTTAGTTAACACTTTAGTTCCACCTCCCACACATGCGGAGACATCACCTGGTTTAAACAATATTTCTAGAGACAATATATCTTTCATCGTCACTCTATGCACAGGTTTACCCCCAATGTATTCACGTCCTACCATACCTTTGTCTGTACATTTTGCCTTGAATCTATTCTTCCGTGCCCAGAAATCTGCTCCTTTCACTATCTGGTTCGAAAATACTAGACTACCAGTCCTTTGAGCCTTTAGCCGTACCCTTATCCTACTCCTCCTCTGTTCCTCTGGTGATGTGGAGGTTAATCCAGGCCCTGCAGTGCCTAGCCCCACTCCCACTCCCCAGGCGCTATCATTTGTTGACTTCTGTAACCATAAAAAACCCTTGGTTTCATGCATGTTAACATTAGAAGCCTCTTCCCTAAGTTTGTTTTATTCACTGCCCTAGCACACTCTGCCAACCCAGATGTCCTAGCCATGTCTGAATCCTGTCTTAGGAAGACCACCAAAAACCCTGAAATGTCCATCCCTAACTATAACATTTTCCGACAAGATAGAACTGCCAAAGGGGGCGGTGTTGCAATCTACTGCAGAGTTCTGTCTTACTATCCAGGTCTGTACCCAAACAATTCAAGCTTCTACTCTTAAAAATCCACCTTTCCAGAAACAAGTCTCTCACCGTTGCCGCTTGCTATAGACCACCCTCTGCCCCCAGCTGTGCCCTTGACACCATATGTGAACTGATCGCCCCACATCTATCTTCAGAGCTCGTGCTGTTAGGTGACCTAAACTGGGACATGCTTAACACCATCCTACAATCTAAGCTTGATGCCCTCAATCTCACACAAATTATCAATGAACCCACCAGGTACAACCCCAAATCAGTAAACACAGGCACCCTCATAGATATCATCCTAACCAACTTGCCCTCTAAATACACCTCTGCTGTTTTCAACCAAGATCTCAGCGATCACTGCCTCATTGCCTGCATCCGTAATGGGTCTGCGGTCAAACGACCACCCCTCATCACTGTCAAACGCTCCCTAAAACACTTCAGTGAGCAGGCCTTTCTAATCGACATGGCCCGGGTGTCCTGGAAGGATATTGACCTCATCCGGTCAGCAGAAGATGCCTGGTCATTCTTTAAGAGTGCCTTCCTCACCATCTTAAATAAGCATGCCCCTTTCAAAAAATGTAGAACCAGGAACAGATATAGCCCTTGGTTCACTCCAGACTTGACTGCCCTTGACCAGCACAAAAACATCCTGTGGTGTTCTGCATTAGCATCGAATAGCCCCCGCGATATGCAACTTTTCAGGGAAGTCAGGAACCAATATACACAGGCAGTTAGGAAAGCTAATGCTAGCTTTTTCAAGCAGAAATTTGCATCCTGTAGCACAAACTCAAAAAGGTTCTGGGACACTGTGAAGTCCATGGAGAATAAGAGCACCTCCTCCCAGCTGCCCACTGCACTGAGGCTAGAAAATACTGTCACCACCGACAAATAAGCATTTTTCTATGGCTGGCCATGCTTTCCACCTGGCTACCCTTACCCCGGTCAACAGCCCTGCACTCCCCACAGCATCTCGCCCAAGCCTCCCCCATTTCTCCTTCACCCAAATCTAGATAGCTGATAGAGTTCAGTGTGTCAAATTGGAGGACCTGTTGTCCGGACCTCTGGCAGTCTCTATGGGGGTGCCACAGAGTTCAATTCTCGGGCCAACTCTTTTCTCTGTATATATCAGTGATGTCGCTCTTGCTGCTGGTGATTCTCTGATCCACCTCTACAAACAAGCTTCAATGCCATACAACACTCCTCCCGTGGCCTCCAAGTGCTCTTAAATGCTAGTAAAACTAAGTGCATGCTCTTCAACCGATTGTTACCCTCACCCGCCCGCACGACTAGCATCACTACTCTGGACGGTTCTGACTTAGAATCTGTGGACAACTACAAATACCTAGGTGTCTGGTTAGACTGTAAACTCTCCTTCCAGACTCACATTAAGCATCTCCAATCCAAAATTAAATATAGAATCGGCTTCCTATTACGCAACAAAGCCTCCTTCACTCATGCTGCCAAACATACCCTCGTAAAACGGACTATCCTACCGATCCTTGACTTCGGCGATGTCATTTACAAAATAGCCTCCAACACTCTACTCAGCAAGTTGGATGTAGTCTATCACAGTCCCATCCGTTTTGTCACCAAAGCCCCTTATACCACCCACCCCTGCGACCTGTATGCTTTTGCACCCCAGTATCTCTACTTGCACATCATCATCTGCACATCTATCACTCCAGTGTTAATGCTAAATTGTAATTATCTTGCCACTATGGCCTATTTATTGCCTTTACCTCCCTAATCATACTACATTTGCACACATTGTATATAGACTTTTTCTTTTTCTTTTTTTCTTTTGTTGTGTTATTGACTGTACGTTTGTTTATCCCATGTGGAACTCTGTGTTGTTGTTTTTGTCACACTGCTTTGCTTTATCTTGGCCAGGTCACAGTTGTAAATGAGAACATGTTCTCAACTGGGCTACTTGGTTAAATAAAGGTGAAATAAAAAGAAAATAGAAAAAGAAAAATGATGTTAACTCCACTTACCCACTGCTAGCCTGGACTAGCAGTCTGGACTGCATCTTGTTAGCTCCACATACCCACTGGAAGTCTGGACTGGGAATCTGCACTTCTCGCATGCATGCACTGGGACTCTGGACTGCTAGTCCGCGCTGGGAGTCTGGACTGCTAGTCTGCACTGGTAGTCTGCACTGGGAGTCTGCACTGGGAGTGTTGTGCACTTATAAATCATAATTATTTTTATCAAAATACAGCTGTAGACAGAAGTCAAAGATCAAACATCACGCATACAACTGATCTCTCCTGACTTCTGCAAAATAGGAGTTATTTTGTCCCAAGTTATTTTATTAAGCACGAAGTCCAGCGCTAGTGATGTCACTGCATACGTCATTACCTTCTACTCATCAGACCAATCCCATGCAACCACAGCTATACAAACTTGCAAGAGAGATACAATTTGTTCCAGTGTTTTTTAAGGGCTCAGCAGTAAATGTCCACTCCCCAAGTTGATTTCTAGAGATATGTCTGACTAGTCTCTTATCTCTTTCACTCCCCTGCAGGGTTCTGTGTCTAATCTCTTTTAGCCTAGAGGTGCCTTCTCACAGACACCCTGCAATAATTCACACATCTTTCAGACCGTTTCTTTATATGAGGCAGAGACTAGAAAAGACAGTGGAACAATATTAAACCTTATAATGTGTATAAATATATTGTTCATCTGTAGTCTAGGACCCTATAAATATAGTAGGGGAGGGGTCTTATAACCCTTCCCCTTCTATTAATACAACATAAGCATAATCAATTATTATAATACATCAAACATTTGGTGCAGCCCCTATCATGACCCCAATTTGGACTGGGCAACCTCGTTGCGGGCCCCGGACTGGGCACCCTCGTTGCGGGCCCCGGACTGGGCACCCTCGTTGCGGGCCCCGGACTGGGGACCCTCGTTGCGGGCCCCGGACTGGGGACCCTCGCTGCGGGCCCCGGACTGGGGACCCTCGCTGCGGGCCTCGGACTGGGGACCCTCGCTGCGGGCCCCGGACTGGGCAACCTCGTTGCGGGCCCCGGACTGGGGACCCTCGTTGCGGGCCCCGGACTGGGCACCCTCGTTGCGGGCCCCGGACTGGGCACCCTCGTTGCGGGCCCCGGACTGGGGACCCTCGCTGCGGGCCCCGGACTGGGGACCTCGTTGCGGGCCCCGGACTGGGCACCCTCGTTGCGGGCCCCGGACTGGGCACCCTCGTTGCGGGCCCCGGACTGAGCCGTGGAGCAGGCACTGGATACCTGGTGCGTGGAGCTGGAACAGGACGTGTCGGGCTCTGAAGGCGCACAGGGGACCTGGTGCGTGGAGCAGGGGCAGGACGGGCCGGGCTCTGAAGGCGCACAGGGGACCTGGTGCATGGAGCGGGGGCAGGACGTGCCGGGCTCTCGATGCGCACAGGGGGCCTGGTGCGTGGAGCAGGGACAGGCCGTGCTGGACCCACGACCCGCACAGGGATCCTGGAGCGTGGGACAGGGACAGTGCATGCTGGGCCCACAACACGCACAGGGGCAGGATACACTGGGCCGTGAAGACGCACTGGAGGTCTCGAGCGTACAGCCTGCACAACCCGTCCTGGCTGAATGGATAAATCCACTCTGCACCTGCGGGGCGCTGGCACAGGACGTACTGGGCTGTGGAGACGCACCGGAGACACAGTACGCAGAGCCGCCGCAGGATATCCTGGTCCGAGGAGGCGACTGGAGGCCAAGAGCGCTGAGCCGGCACACTCCTCCCAGGCTGAACACTCCTACTCGCAAGAACGATGCGGGAAGCTGGCATGTCGTGCACCGTGCGTTTCACCGCCTCACACGGTGCCTTACCAGTGCGCTGCTCCATCTGGTAAGCACGGGGAGCTGGCCCAGGTCTCCAACCTGGCCCAGCCAAACTCCCCGTGTGCCCCCCCCAAAAAGAAGCGCCGCTCCTTCATGACTGCCTCCAGCTCCTCTTTAGAACGGCGGTATTCCCCAGCCTGCCTCCCGGGTCCCTTCCCGTCCAGGATCTCCTCCCATGTCCAGGACTCCAGATAGGCATGCTGCTTGGTCTCTTGGTGGTGGGAAGTTCTGTCACAATCTTCATGGACGGACCAAGGTGCAGCGTGCCGGGTGGAGTTAAACATATTTATTTCGTCAACTCACTCAAACAAAACAACAAACGACGCTCAAAACAGGTGTAGCACCAACAGTACACACACCTCAACAGAGTCAACTTCCCACAAGGCTGGAGGGAAAAATGGCTGCTTAAGTGTGGTTCCCAATCAGAGACAACGATAGACAGCTGTCCCTGATTGAGAGCCACACTCAGCCAAAACAAAGAAATACACAAAGAACATAGAATGCCCACCCCAAATCACACCCTGACCAAACCAAAATGAGACATAAAAAGGCTCCAACAGGTCAGGGCGTGACAAGTCCATACAGGCCATAACACTCCCCCATCCACATCAAAGGGGCTGTAGTGGAGTTCCTCAGTGTCCACATCACTACGGATTTTTCCTGGGCCACACACACTAACACAGTCGTGAAGAGGGCACGACAACGCCTCTGTCTTTAAAATTATTACCATTATATTGTTATGTAGTTAGATTGGTAAAAACAAAACAAAGTCAAATTGATTGTATGATTGTATAATTTATTCATTAATGCATACATGGCTGTCTGAAAAATGTTGACATATTTTTTTTTAAATGTAATGATATTGAACTCAAAATTGTTTCTGTCTGCATCAACTGCCGTTCTCTGACTTTGGTTAATGCCTTCTCTTTTGCAATGGTATCGTTTTGGTATTGAGTATCGTGACGGTATGGAGAATCGCGATACTAAACCTGGTATTGGTATTTAAGTCTAAATTCTGGTGAGAACTTTAGTTGATACATGACCAACTTCTTATATATTTAACTCTTTCCCTCCCGCCTCTCCTCCTGCATCTTACACCTCTCCTTCTCCTTCTCCTCTCCTCCTCTCCTCTCCTATCCTTCTCCTCTCCTCCTGCATCTTACACCTCTCTTTCTCCTTCTCCTCTCCTCCTCTCCTCTCCTATCCTTCTCCTCTCCTCCTGCATCTTACACCTCTCTTTCTCCTTCTCCTTCTCCTCTCCTCCTCTCCTCTCCTCTCCTATCCTTCTCCTCTCCTCCTGCATCTTATACCTCTCTTTCTCCTTCTCATTCTCCTCTCCTCCTCTCCTCTCCTATCCTTCTCCTCTCCTCCTGCATCTTATACCTCTCTTTCTCCTCCTCCTCTCCTCTCCTATCCTTTTCCTATCCCTCTCCTCTCCATCTTACACCTCTCATTCTCCTTCTCCTCTCCTCCCGCCTCTATCCTCCTCTCCTATCCTTCTCCTCTCCTCTCCTCTCCTTCTCCTATCCTTCTCCTCTTCTCGCCTCATCTCTCCTCTCCTATGCTTCTCCTCTCCTCCTCTCCTCTCCTATCCTTCTCTCCTCCCGCCTCTCCTCCTCTCCTCTTCTCTCTACTCTTTTCCTGACTCTCCTATCCTTCTCCTCTCCTATCCTCTCCTCTCCTCCTCTCCTTTCCTATCCCTCTCCTTCTCCTCTCCTCCCGCCTCTCCTCTCCTTTCCTATCCCTCTCCTTCTCCTCTCCTCCCGCCTCTCCTCTCCTCCTACCTCTCCTCTCCTTCTCTCCCCTCTTTCTCTTTATCATCTCCTCTCCTCACCTCTTCACTCATATCCTCTCCTCTCCATCTCTCCCCTCTTTTTCCTCTCCTCTCCTCCTGCCTCTCCTATCCCTCTCCTCGCCTCTCCTGTCCTCCCGCCTCTCTCCTATCCTTCTCTCCCCTCTTTCTTCTATGCTCTCCTCTCCTCCCGCCTCTCCTCTCCTATCCTACTCCTCTCCTACCCTCCTCTTCTCCTCTTCTGTTCCCTCACTCCAGATCATCTCCTATGGTTTACTAGAGAAGATGAAGTTCAGTGTGTTGGAGCTGCAGGAGTATCTGGACACCTACAACAACAGAGAAGAGGCTGCTGTCTCAGTAAGACACTAACTACCCATAACAATACTGGCTTTGATTGATCTGGCAATGAGGACCTTTATCTAATTCATACTACACACAGAGACATGCAAATGGTATCCACAAGTTCATCTGACTCTGGGGAAGTAGATACAGTGCATTCGGAAAGTATTCAGACCCCTTGACTTTTTCCACAGTGTTACGTTACAGCCTTATTCTAAAATGTATTAAATCGTTTTTTTTCCCTCATCAATCTACACACATGACAAAGCAACAACAGATTATTAGATATTTTGGGAAATGTATAAAAATTCTAAAACTGAATTATCACATTTACGTAAGTATTCAGACCCTTTACTCAGTACTTTGTTGAAGTGCCTTGTGCAGCAATTACAGCCTGGAGTCTTCTTGGGTATGACGCTACAAGCTTGGCACACTTGTATTTGGGGAGTTTCTCACATTCTTCTCTGCAGATCCTCTCAAGCTCTGTCAGGTTGGATTGGGAGCGTCGCTGCACAGCTATTTTCAGATCTCTCCAGAGCTACGTTCGATCAGGTTCAAGTCCGGGCTCTGGCTGGGCAACTCAAGGACATTCAGAGACTTGTCCCGAAGCCATTCCTGCGTTGTCTTGGCTGTGTGCTTAGGGTCATTGTCCCGTTGAAAGGTGAACCTTCGCCCTAGTCTGAGGTCCTGAGTGCTCTGAAGCAGGTTTTCATCAACAATCTCTCTGTACTTTGCTCCGTTCATCTTTCCCTTGATACTGACTAGTCTCCCAGAGTCTGCCACTGAAAAACATCCTCACAGCATGATGCTGCCACCACCATGCTTCACCATAGGGATGGTGCCAGGTTTCCTCCAGACGTGACGCTTAGCATTCAGGTCAAAGAGTTCAATCTTGGTTTCATCAGATCAGAAAATCTTGTTTCTCATGGTCTGAGAGTCCTTTAGGTGCCTTTTGGCAAACTCCAAGAGGGCTGTCATGTGCCTTTTACTAAGGAGTGGCTTCCGTCTGGCCACTCTACCATAAAGGCCTGATTGCTGGAGTGCTGCAGAGATGGTTGTCCTTCTGGAAGGTTCTCCCATCTCCACAGAGGAACTCTGGAGCTCTGTCAGAGTGACCATTGGGTTCTTGGCCACCTCCTTGACCAAGGCCCGTCTCCCCGATTTCTAAGTTTGGCCTTGGCGGCCAGCTCTAGGAAGAGTCTTGGTTGTTTCAAACTTCTTCCATTTAAGAATGACGGAGGCTACTGTGTTCTTGGGGACCTTCAATGCTGCAGACATTTTTGGTACCCTTCCCCAGATCTGTGCCTCGACACAATCCTGTCTCAGAGCTCTACGGGCAATTCCTTCAATGTCATGGCTTTATTTTTGCTCTGACATGCACTGTCAACTGTGGGACCCTATATAGACAGATGTGTACCTTTCCAAATCATGTCCAATCAGTTGAATTTACCACAGGTGGACTCCAATCAAGTTGTAGAAAGATCTAAGCTCAATTTCGAGTCTCATAGTAAAGGGTCTGAATACTGATGTAAATAAGGTATTTCTGTTTTTATTTTTAATACATTTGCAAAAATGTCTAAACACCAGTTTTTGCTTTGTCGTTATGGGGTATTGTGTGTAGGTTGATGACGATTTAAAAATATATATATTTTAGAATAAGGCTGTAACGTAACAAAATGTGGAAAAAGTTAGGGGGTCTGAAAACTTTTCTTAATGCACTGTAACAGGCCTCTGCCAAAATCCTGAAGTATCCGTTTAAGACACTAACTACCCATAACGGTAATGACTTTGATCTGAAAAGCTCTTTTCTCAAACCCAAGGTGCTACAGATAACCCTATGATAAGGAGACACTGTAGCGTTTACAGTTTACAGAAAAGCCTAGAATGTACGCTACAATCTGTTAGTTTAGATTTTGACCCGCTTGCCTAGTCTAACAAGCCCTGATTAGTAACACTCCTTTTCTGTCTCCCCCTCTCTCCCCCTCCCTTTCCCTCTCTCCCCCTCTCTCCCCCTCCCTTTCCCTCTCTCCCCCTCCCTTTCCCTCTCTCCCCCTCTCTCCCCCTCCCTTTCCCTCTCTCCCCCTCCCTTTCACTCTCTCCCCCTCCCTTTCACTCTCTCTTCTTCATTTCCAGTGGCTGAGGAACTGTAAGGACACGTTTCCCAGGTGCCCTGGCGATGGCGTGATTACCTGTCAGCCGGGAGACTCAGAGGAGAAGGTAAGGAGTCAATAAGTCCCCATGACAACACGCACCTGTCTCACTGTAGTTTAAAACCATAAACTGATCACACTCTCCTCTCTCACTCTCACTCACCCTCTTTCTCTAGGTGTATTTGATGTCCTTGTGTAAGGGGACTATACACTATACTATACACTATACTATACTCTACTGCACACTATACTATATAATATGCTACACACTATACTATATTCTACTATACACTACACTACACCATACTATACTATACTCTACTACACACTATACAATATGCTACACACTATACTATACTCTACTATACACTACACTACACACTACACCATACACTATACTATACTCTACTACACACTATACTATATAATATGCTACACACTATACTATACACTATACTCTACTACACACTACACTACACCATACACTATACTATACTCTACTACACTCTATACTATACACTATACTATACACTATACTATACTCTACTACACACTATACTATATAATATGCTACACACTATACTATACTCTACTATACACTACACTACACACTATACACTACACCATACACTATACTATACTCTACTACACACTATATAATACACTATACTATACACTATACTATACTACACACTATACACTGCACCATACACTATACTATACTCTACTACACACTATACTATACAATATGCTCTATACTATACACTACACTATACTATGCACTATACTATACACTACCACACACTATACTCTACTATACACTATAATATACACCATACACTATATTATACACTATACTATATACAATACTATATACTATACTATGCACTATACTATAAACCACACTATACACTACACTATACTATACACTACACTATACACCACACTATACTATAAACTATACTATACACTATACCATATACTATACTATACTATACTATACTATACTATACTATATACTACACTGTACACTACACTATATACTATATACTATGCCGTGCACTGTACTATATGCAATACTATACACTACACTATATACTGTACTATACACTATAATATACACTATACTATATACTACACTATACTATACACTATACCATATACTATACTATATACCACACTATACACTATACTATATACTAAACACTACACTATACACTATACTATATATTATACTATACACTACACTATACACTATACTATATACTATACTGTACACTATACTATATACAATACTATACTACACACTATACTATATACTACAATATACACTATACTATACTATATACTATACTATACTATACACCACACTATACTATATACTATACTATACACTACACTATGCACTATACTATATACTATACAGTATACTATACACTATACTATATGCTACACTATACTATACACTATACTTTACACTATATCATATACTATACTATATACCACACTATACTATATACTATACTATACATTTTACTATATACAATACTATACACTATACACTACACTATACTATATACTACACTATACACTACACTATACTATATACTATACTATGTGTAGCACATTATACTCTACTACACACTATACTATACACTATGCTCTACTGCACACTATACTCTACTATACACTATACTCTACTACACGCTATACTATACTACACACGATACTATACTATACTATACACTATACTATACTACATTGCACTATACTCTACTACACACTATACTATACTATACTATACTATACTATACTATACTATACTATACTATACTATACTATACACCATAGTATACACTATACTGTATACTATACTATGCACTGTACTACACTACATACTATACTATACTGTGCACTATACTATACACTATACTATGTACTATACTCTACTGCACACTATACTATACTGTACTACATACTATACTATGCTATGCTATGCACTATACTATATACTATACTGTACACTATACTATACACTACACTGTACTATACACTATACTATATTATACACTATACACCATACTATACACTATACTATACACTATACTTTACACTATACTGTACACTATACTATACACTACTCTATACACTATACTATGCACTATACTCCGCTACGCACTATACTATACTACATACTATACTATAATATGCACTATACTATGTACTATACACAACACCATACTATACACTATACTATATTATACACTATACACTATACTATACTCTCCTACACACTATACTGTACTACCCACTATGCTATGCACTAAACTATACTATACTATGCTGTGCTATACTCTACTCTACTATACTGCATGTGTTTGATTGATGTGTGTTTCTCGCCTCCCTCTCTCTCTTTCACCTCGTAACATGCTCTCTCGCTGTGTAGCAAATGGAATCTCTGGCAGTAAGTCCTTTACTAAGTCCTTTACTGTCTTTTACTAAGTCCTTTACTAAATCCTATCTACTATAATCTACTATAATCTACTATGATCTACTATGATTTAAAATGATCTACTATGATCTACTATGATTTAATATTATCTACTATGATCTACTATAATCTACTATGATTTAATATGATCTACTATGATCTAATATAATCTACTATGATTTAATATGATCAACTATAATCTACTATAATTTAATATGATCTACTATGATTTAAAATGATCTACTATGATCTACTATGATTTACTATGATCTACTATGATCTACTATGATCTACTATAATCTACTATGATTTAATATGATCTACTATGATCTAATATAATCTACTATGATTTAATATGATCAACTATAATCTACTATAATTTAATATGATCTACTATGATTTAAAATGATCTACTATGATCTACTATGATTTACTATGATCTACTATGATCTACTATGATCTACTATGATCTACTATGATTTAATATGATCTACTATGATTTAATATGATCTACTATGATCTACTATGATTTAATATCATCTACTATGATCTACTTTGATTTAATATGATCTACTATGATCTAATATAATCTACTATGATTTAATATGATCAACTATAATCTACTATAATTTAATATGATCTACTATGATTTACTATGATTTAATATGATCTACTATAATCTACTATGATCTACTATGATTTAATAGGATCTACTATGATCTACTATGATCTACTATGATTTAATATCATCTACTATGGTCTAATATGATCTAATATGATCTACTATGATTTAATATTATCTACTATAATCTACTATGATCTAATATGATCTACTATAATCTACTATGATCTACTGTGATCTAATATGATCTAATATAATCTACTATGATTTAATATGATCAACTATAATCTACTATAATTTAACATGATCTACTATGATTTAATATGATCTACTATAATTTAATATGATCTACTATGATCTAATATAATCTACTATGATCTATTATGATTTAATATGATCTACTACAATCTACTATGATCTACTATGATTTAATAGGATCTACTATGATCTACTATGATTTAATAGGATCTACTATGATCTGCTATGTTTCATCACTTTACACTCTAGTGTTCATTTTCAGTAACTGCTGATTCTACTGCGGCCAATATAACCAACACAACAATACTGTGTATGAATTGATTTAGATGGCTCAGGTTGAGGATTGTATGTGTGTACTGTACTGTACTGTACTGTACTGTACTGTACTGTCTATAAATCCGTCCTCTCTCTCCTCTCAGCAACTGGAGCTGTGTCAGCGTCTCTACAAGCTTCACTTCCAGCTGCTCCTCCTCTTCCAGTCCTACTGCAAGCTGATTGGACAGGTCCACGCCGTCAGCGCTGTGCCTGAGGTAAGAGAAGGACTGCGATTGGATGCTTCAAAAGCGACCAGAGACACTTCTATAAGCAGACAGACTAGCAGCTTGTTTAGATGTTGTGGACCTGTTGAAGGTGAATCAAGACATTATTTTAGCTTTTTTTGCATACACATACTCACCCCCCTACCTCTCTCCCTCCCTCTCGCCCCCTCTCTACCCCCTCCCTCACTCTCCACTCCCTCCATCTCTCCCTCCCTCTCTCCCTGCCTCCCTCCCTCTCTCTCTCTCCACCTCCCTCCACCTCTCCATCTCTCTCGCTCCCCTCCCTCCCTCCCTCTCTCCCTCCCTCCCTCTCTCCCCCCTCCCTCCCTCGCTCCGTCCCTCCCTCCACTCCCCTCTGCCTCCCTCCCCTCTCCCTCCCTCTTCCTCCCTCCCTCCCTCCCTCCCTCCCTCCCCCTCTCTCCTCCCCCTTCCCCTCTGTAGCTGCTAAACATGTCTCGGGAGCTGAGTGATCTAAAGACCAGTCTGAGAGCAGCAGAGGCAGCGGTGGCTAGCAACCTGGAACACACACACCTGGCCCATGCCCAGACCCAGGCCTCTGCCGCCCTGCCCAGCTTCACCTCCTCCGAGGCAGCCGTACAGGCCATCCTGGAGTGCCTCAACAACCAGGAGTTCAGCAAGGCCATACGCTACATCCACGAGTGCAGGTGAGATACAAAAAGCATGTATAGACACACACACACATTCACACACACATACACACACACACACACACACATTAATCTGTTGTGGTGCTAAGAATAAAACCCCTGTACTCGTCAGTGACAGAAAAACAGACTGAGAACGATCACAAAACGATCACAAAACGATCACAAACGATCACAAACAATCACAAAACGATCACAAACGATCACAAAACGATCACAAACGATCACAATACTCATACTTTTTTCTCTCTCTTCCTCTTCCTCTACCCTCCCTTCCCCCTTCCCCCCTTCCAGGAGGCTGTGGCCTAATGGTGTGTTTGGAGGTGGGTCAGAGAGCGAGGTGCAGACCCTCCTCAATGTCTACTTCCGACACCAGACCCTGGGCCAGACAGGGACCATTGCCCTGGTTGGGTCACGCCAGGACCTCAGCCTTATCTGTTCCAAGCTGCTGGAGCTCAACGGGGAGATCCGGGATATGATCCGCCGCGCTCAGGGCTACCGGGTGGTCAACACCTACCTCCCCGACTCCTCGGCCTCAGGGACAAGCCTCTGACAGCAGCACAGGAGCCCCCCTCGCACCCCTCCTCCACCCTTATTAGCCCTGACCAGACAAACCTCATTCTCCCTGTCACCCCTACCGCCCCTGATCCCATCACATATGGTGCTGTTACCCCCGACCCTAACACCACCACCCCCATCTCTACTGCCCCAAACCCAGCCTCCCTTCTGGCCTCTCCCTCCAGCTCAACCATAGACTGGTCTCTGCCCTTACTCATAGACTTCTACTGGCCTCCCGCAGACCTCCCCACACCCCACCGTGAGTGCACAAACATACATCAGGCCTCTCACACACACTCGTTACAGTGCATCCCAAACCTCAGCTTTAACACACACACTCCACTCAAACCAGGTAACACATTGCCGACCTTACGCACACACACACTCACACACAGATTTCCTGCTATCCCACCTCGTGGACCACACCTCCATCCAACCCCTCCCCCTGTCCTAGACACATCTCCAACCCCCATACTATCCCGTCTTAGCACACACTCTGACACACACAGATTTCCTGCTATCCCACCTCGTGGACCACACCTCTCGTACTCCCCGTACACACATCCAGAACCAGTCTTAGACACACAAGGTCTGGCCCCTCTCCTTCCTCCTCCTCCTCTTCCTCCCGACCCAGCCCAAGGTGCAGAGGCGGGGTGGGTGTGCTGCTGCGCCCTGGGAGGGGGTGGTACACCCCTGTCCCGTTACTTGGGGAAGGTGGGTCACACCGCCCGGCCCCTACTCAGAGTGGGGGGGCTCCTTAACCCTAAACAACCCTCTGGTGTTCACACCTGAGGGTCAATATACCTGATAGACTCATCTGATGATGCTGACCATACCTGAAGATTTCAACCACACCTGATGATGCTGGCCACACGTGATGATGCTGACCATACCTGAATATCTCAACCACACCTGATGATGCTGACCATACCTGAAGATCTCAACCACACCTGATGATGCCGGCCACACCTGATGATGCTGACCATACCTGTGGATTAAAAGACCTAAGTCACAGAGAGACCAAAGGACATACCTGAAACACCTGAAACACCTGATGAACCTGAGGATTTACCTGACCTGATATCAGACTCAATCTGTGAATAAAAATACCTGATCTCAGTGAAACCTTCGGTTTGAGGAAGACAAGATGGTACGACATGACCCTGACGAAGGAAGAATCAACCTGTTACCACTGGGTAGCCTGGGGATCCACTACCTGATGCCTCACCTGTGGGTGAATGTCCCAGTCACAGCTTCTATTGCACTAACAGGGACTTCTGAGAGGAGAGGGGCCGCTACTACTGAGAGAGACGTTCAATCATGCTATAAATCTGACAGAGAGATATAGAGGCCAAGGACTGGAAGGTTGCTCACCACGTGTGTATCTACTGTTTAAAGAGTTTCTTTAGGGGAAAACGTGCACTGCTTGACCTAGAGGAATGCTGTATTCTAGAATCTACTGTTCCGTTACCTGAATCCCTGGCCTCTACTTAGCATTGGTTACCTGGACGATGTTCAGTTCTACAGCTGACAGAAGGGGCATTCCCGATAAAGGCTGTTAGGATCCGTCTGCATCGCTGCCCCTCCACATGGAGTTGTGTGCTGAATTGTGTGAAGAGACAGGACACAGACTAGTATTCATGTGTTTAATCTTGTTGCCTGGTTTTGAACCTGAACGCTTCTTGTGTATTAGTCAACCAGCTCCTGACTACTGTAGTGAATCAGAGCCTCCCTTAAGACTCTTATATTGATTAGTATGTACACACTGGCCATACGTTGTAGCATATCAAATTAATTGTGGGCCTACGTATATACACACACACCATTTGTTACCGTGACCATCCTATAGTGATGTGTGCGTGTACCTGCTGTGATGGGGGGGTTCTACACACACAAAATGCTGAAATACTCCCATAGTCCACTAACATGGACATGTGCTGACATTCCCTGGTTTAATGTTAAAACTAAACATGTTGAGCTTCTGTTCAACTACCTGCTGGGCCCCGTTCCAATACTTTAAGTCCTTAACTTCCATGAAGGAATCACTGCCCAGGGTGGATAGGGCTAAGGCTCACATACAGAGGTCCGATAGTCCTGTCTGATCAGTGGCCAAGGAAGGATGAATTATTTAAGTATTGGAACAGGGCCATGGACACTTCCTGTGGTGGTCCGTCACTTGTACACGAGTTCAGTCTTTAGCTCTTACCTGCTCCTGACCAGCTTTATAGATTCCTTCAATTCAAACTGCCATGCATGTGTATATTGTAATGTAGGACATGTATTCATAAGATTCATCTTAACTGAAAGATGCATTTGTATGAGGTGCAAATGAGAGTGTGCATCCCCCAAAAAAACTGCACATTTTTAAAGCGTTGTAGAGGAACGTTCTCACTTTGTAAATACTTTTACAGCTTTGTGAAGTCGTTGAGTTGATGCGATGTCTCAAAATAAAAGTCAAAATAATTTAATTTCACGTTGTGCCCTTTTGGTTCACTTCTGTTGCTAGCAATCATTCGTACAGCTCACGGTTGTCTGTCCTTGTTGCCCTGTTAATGGAATCCCAAACAGCCACGTTACACCAGCGCCAGTAAATGACCTGATATCAGCTGTATCTACACGACTTGTAGCAGAGTGCATTGGATGAGCTAGTTCATGCACAAAGCCCAAATAAGCAAATCCATCAAAATAAGTTCATGCTGCAATAACTTTATTTAATATTTACAAAACAATTGGAGTCACTCAGTTGATCACGGTGGAAAGAATATAAAAGTTATGAGGCAGGATATTTAAGACATGGACAGGTAAGAAACAAGTTTGACCACCACCTTACCACAGATCTATGGCCAGATAGGTGTCACCTCCCTAACAACCGTGGATAGGATTGGAGGAAGGTTGACCTGATCCTAGATGTGGGTAAGGTCAACTTTTACCTTTGTGGCATTGTTTAGCCTGCCATGTGGGAAGGCTCAGAGTAGGATACTGTGGCCCTAGATACTGGTCTAAGGTCAAGTTGTGCATCCCGCCAAGGGCGCGATTGGCAGTGCCCTAATCAGATCCTAGATCTGTGCTTACAGCAATGTTTCACAATCCTGGGGACCCAAAGGGAGTGCACATGTGTTTTTGCCCTAGCTCTAACACCCAATTAAATTAAATCAAGCAAATTAATGGAGTCAGGTGTTAAAGCCAAGGCAAGAACATGCACCCCTTTAAGTCCAGGATTAGGAAACTGGTTTTACAGCCATCTTTCACTAACCACTGATCTAAGTTCAGATATGTCAACCAAAAGGTTATGGATGATTAGAGATGGGCTCAATCTGATCCTAGATCTGTAGTTATGCCTGTAGCAGGGATGATTCAGTTCAGACAATGTATTTGTAGCTATAGGTAGTGTCACAGGAAATCCTCTTTCCCCGGCAGCGGCCACACAGGTCTTGTCTATGAGGCCTCTTCATGTCAATGTGCCTCTCCTTCTGCTCACAGCAGCACCGGGTCTGGGAACACACCTGAGAGACAGACAGGAGATGAGCGGGAGGATAATTACAGCAACATTGACCCCTGTTGGTGAAGGGGGTAGACACTTCAGTTCACCTGTAGGTCCTGTATCCATAACACAAGACAATGAAAGTAAAGCTATGTAATCTAGAAAGCAGACACACCACCCTTAATGTTTTAATGCAGGACATCACTAGAGGGTAAAGGGGCTTAGGCACCATGCAGAGCCCCCTCCTGTCCCCCCCACCCCTCACCTTGCACTGGATAGACTCCACTCTGTAGGGGTTGAATCCATTCTGGCACTTACGACAGAGCTGCTTGAAGTAGACCTGAGTTCACAGAGGGGTGACGAGAACCATGTTAAAGTGAGGATTAAACAAGTAATGTATTGAACTTTGCCTTTCTGTACTGTCCTTCAAATATTGGCTGAGTGTATAGTGTTAGTCGACTCAGGCTCCTCAGAGCAAAGGGAAATAACGAAAGCAGTGCACATGAAGGCTTATTGACCAGAACCTTAAAATTCAGTTGGCAGAGAAGTGCAGTGATTGTCAACGTTACCTTACTAGTTCCAGAGATGCACCACACATAGGCACTCTCCCACCGGACGTTACACTGGCTGCAGTGAAAGAAACCATACTTCTGCTCCAGGAACTACAGAGGAAACAAAAAGTTAATAATTAAAACCTAAAGTTCTAAATATGCAACATCCTATGCAGGATAACTGGCATTTCAAGTAGACGTGAATAAAAATTGGACGCATTGCAGAAAAAACAAGGTATTCCTCAATTCACGTTTCAGAATAGATCACAAAATTCGTATTCTCTCCTAGTATAAATCCCAGGAATGACAGACCTGAAAGTTGAACCCTTTGGGCATCTGGTGAAGGGGTTCCCTGATATCCTCACGCGGGATCTCCGGCGTAACCTGGTCCTCCGTTTTCTGCTCGGTAACGTCGGCCTCGCCATCCTCATCACTACCCCCGTTGCCGCCCCCCTCTCCTCCCTCACAGCACGCGCTGTCATCCTGCGTTTTCACCGGCAGCGCGAAGAACCGGCGATCAAACACCGGAGAGTAGATAGCGAGGGGTCGCGAGAAGCGCACATTGTTTACCGGAGTGCTCGGCAACGCTTTCCCGTCCAGAGAAGAAGTCGCCGAGGGACTCCGCTGGCACGTCACAGGCGACTTGGAAAAAAACGGAAATTTCCTCTCCCGGTAGAACAGAGTCTTGGGTCCGAGGGAGCACTGGACCATCGCGTCGACCTGGGCGTTGACCTGAACCCCGAACTCCTTGGTGTTTGCCTTCCGGAGACGAGGGGTGAGGTTGGGATTCACCTGAGACAGGATGGCCTTCAGCTGGGCCCGTTTACACACGTCAAGGTAGTCCAGCGCTTCGGGAGGCACGTAGATGCTCCCCTTACCCCAGGTGTGAGGCTTGAACTTCGGGTTGCCGTGGAGGATAGGAGCCATCATGGGACCGCAGCCCGGATAGCCATTAAAGTTGTATGGAGAAAACATGAACCCCTCCATCGTGTATAGAAGACGAGGTGAGCCTGCTGTGGTTTATATGTGCACGTCCGCCCTCCAGTCAAGACGTCACCCACAGCGCTAATTGGGCCCGACCTGTTGGATGATTAGCCGGTCAAGTGAGGACAGGTGTGTGCACTGGGAACCGCGCTTAGTGAGGGGACGCTCAGGCCCTGTTGGAATAGTTCCAGTCTATCCTCCCGTTAGTCCTGGATTACTTCTCTCATCCCTTTCTTACCTTCCTTTCGCACTCTCTTATTTCCATTCTTTCTTTTTTGCCCTTTCATCCATTCTTACATTTCGTTATTTTTCTTTCCTTCATTATTTGGGACAAGTAAAGATCTAATGATCATGTTTGGAATATGTCGTGGAGAATATGTAGTGGAGAATGACATCTACTATAAACTCAGACCATGAACGGCTCTTTTTTGAAGGATCTTTTTGGTGAACGTCGGGAGCCGAATCCCATCAGTGAAAGAGCCGTTCATTCATTTGGCTCCCCGATTTGCATACTGCTACTACAGCTTTTTGTGCTCAAAACAAGGTTTTTCTGCAGATACGTAAAACAAATCATTATCTGAAGAGGGTGAGTACTCACTGCAGAAACAACAATAAATCATCTGGTCCACGCGAATTTGTTTCGGTGAGTAAAAAAAATAAAAATAATTGCAGGCCATTTAATAACTTGGCCAGGTAAAAATGTACTCGCATTTTACTATGACATAATAGTAGCCTACCTATTTGGGATTTACATGGGAGATTTGCAATTTGTCATGGTTCTATGTCGATTTTTAAGCATTCTGAACGAAGAGCCGTTTTGGAGCCAAATGAGCCGTCTCTTTTACGTGAACGGAGCCAAATGAGCCGGCTCACCGAAAATAATCGGAATACCCATCACTAGTGAACTATGGCAACATTTCATTAGTCTCAAGAAGCTTCCCCTCATTCTGTTTCCTTTCCTTAATCTGCACTGGTCTGAAATAATTTGAATAAAATGACAAGTAGCTATTTTATGGCACCTAATCTTACGAAATACAGACAGGGCTATATAATATTTACTTGCGTGTAAGCAGTATTGACATTAGACTTATGTATATCCAGAACGGTTATGGGGGTTTGGTTTCACTTATTTTGTTGGTTTCAGTTCTTGGGCGGGAGGGCGTGTATTCGAAACAGAGTACAGCTGCCGATGTGTTGTGTACTGTAGTTGGTGGTGTAGCAGTCTGAAGTAAAAGAGAAATGGCGAGAGGGAGACAAAGTCAATGCAAGAAGAAACTGATCATCCTTCGAGGTTTGCCAGGAGTTGGAAAGACAGAGATGGCTGAGTAAGTTAATCAATCCAAACTTTTGGGAGCCTGCATTATCCCAAGTTTCTTTTGTCAAAGTATTGTGTTGTGATCGTGGGTTCATTTCCTGAAGGATCACGTAAACACTTTTTTTTTTTTAAGGGGTAGATAAGCTTTAATATTGCTAATATTGAATATTGTGGCTTCTATCAATGTAATTGTCTGCATAATTTTCAATCCCCCATATAATTTGTTTTGTAAATATACAGTACCCAGTAGGACACACCTACTCATTCAAGGGTTTTTCTTTATTTGTATTATTTTCTACATTGTACAATAATAGTGAAAATATCAAAACTATGAGATAACACATATGGAATCATGTAATAACCAAACAAGTGTTAAACAAATAGAAATATATTTTATATTTGAAATTCTTCAAAGTAGCCAGCCTTTGCCTTGATGACAGCTTTGCACACTCTTGGCATTCTCTCAACCAGCTTAATGAGGTAGTCACCTGGAATGCATTTAAACTAACAGGTGTGTCTTGTTAACTACGGAATTTCTTTCCTTCGTAATGCGTTTGAGCAAGTCAGTTGTGTTGTGACAAGGTAGGGATGGTGTACAAAGTATTGTCCTATTTGGTAAAAGACCAAGTCCATATTATGGCAAGAACAGCTCAAATAAGCAAAGAGAAAAGACAGTCCATCATTACTTTAAGACATGAAGGTCAGTCAATCTAGAAAATATTCTTCAAGTGCAGTCGCAAAAACCATCAAGCCCTTTGATGAAACTGGCTCTCATAAGGGACCGCTAAATGAAAGGAAGACCCAGAGTTACCTTTGCTGCAGAGGATAAGTTCATTAGAGTTAACTGCACCTCAGATTGCAGCCCAAATAAATGCTTCACAGAGTCCAAGTAACACACACATCTCAACATCAACTGTTCAGAGGAGACTGCGTGAATCAGGCCTCCATGGTCGAATTGCTGCAAAGAAACCACTACTAAAGGACACCAATAATAAGAAGAGACTTGCCAGGGCCAAGAAACATGAGAAATGGACATTAGACCAGTGGAAATCTGTCCTTTGGTCTGAGGAGTCCAAATTTGAGATTTTGGGTTCCAACCGCTGTGTCTTTGTAAGACACAAAGTAGATGAACAAATGATCTCTGCATGTGTGGTTCCCACCGTGAAGCATGGAGGAGGAGGAGTGATGGTGGGGGGGTGCTTTGCTGGTGACACTGTCAGTGATCTATTTAGAGTTCAAGGCACACTTAACCAGCATGGTTGCAATTTTGAATAGACATTAACACTTTATTTGAAATATATAAATATATAATGATATGATTTTCTTCTGTTTTTCAGAAAACTCTGTGTTAAATATGCAAGACCTGAAGTGGAAGGAGGAATTTTCTCCACTGACAGGTACCATAAAAGGTCCAACTACACCAGGAAATACTTTCAACACAACCATCGTCGGAATAGAGAGGATGGTGTGTATCGGGTGGCTGGGGGTGGGGGCAGAAACAATCTGCTTATATTGTCATTACACATACATAGTTTGTTCTTCTTTAACGTACTGGTACTCTGGCTTGTTTTGACAGTTTTTAAAGCCTTGAACAGAGGTGTGGATCCAATCATCGTTGACAACACAAACATTTCTCGTTGGGAGATGTGGCCCTATATCCACATGGTGAGGACCTGTGTGTGTGTGTGTGTGTGTGTGTGTGTGTGTGTGTGTTTGATATGCGCATGATTTCTAGTTTAGTTAGTCCCAGCTACCAGGCATTGCAGAGACATTTTAATGTTAAACTCTCCACCTATTTTCTAGTCATTGTCACATCCTTTGTACTTGAGAACCTAAACAGCATCTGACTAACTACAAGACAGGTTGAAGCTGGTTTCCAGATGACTTCCTACTAGGTGGTGCTAGAGGCGGAGTCAGATAGTTTCCGCTTGGTTAGACATGCTGTTGATAATCTGACACTTTATACAACTTTTTACAATGTTATTAATATCCCAATTGGTCTTCTGACAGACAAAAGGACAGATTAAACAGATTCATATCAAAATAAAGTATTCCTTCTCAGGGGATGCGACAGGGTGACTATGACATCACTATGATGGAGCTGCCTAAAGGCTATCCTCAGAACTGTATCTCCATCAACAAGCTGTACAGGTCAGAAACAACCTCTTCATTAGCAGCCTACATTCTCACAGTGTACACACAGTACATGTGTATTGGGGTAGGATTGTATACTTGTTTACCAGTTTTAAAGCCATCAATAGATTGTTATTAATTACCTATAAATTATACATTGGTTATCAATTCAATGATACAAAGCTGTGTTATGTCCCTATAGATGGTGTGAGCATAAGATCCCCAAGCGTAAGTTCAGGTACTTTGAAGCTCGCTGGGAAGAAGCTTACAACATCCGGCATGTACTTGACGACAGCTACTCCATAAACCGCTGGGAGAGAAGCAAAGAGGAATGGAACGTCCAGTGATGAAGACATGCTGGTCTTCTCCCCCCAATGTCCCCAAATCCAGAACAAATTCAAAACAACGTACAGTATTATATAGAGCCCTTATTGCATGGAACTTCCATCTATCTCATATTGCTCAAAGAAACAGCAAACCTGGTTTCAAAAAACAGATAAAGCAACACCTCGCTGCACAACGCCTCTCCCCTAGATAGTTTGTGTGTATGCATTGATATGTAGGCTACGTATGCCTTTAAAAAACTGTATGTAGTTCTGTCCTTGAGCTGTTCTTGTCTAATGAGGTTCTGTATTATGTCATTCTTTATTATGTTTCATGTTTTGTGTGGACCCCAGGAAGAGTAGCTGCTGCTTTTGCAACAGCTAATGGGGATCCTAATAAAATACCAAATACCAAAATTGTACTTTCTTGCACTGACTCTAAGTCGCGTCTGCTAAATGACCAAAATGTTTCCATAGCCTGGTCCCGTCTGTTGCTGTGTAGCCAACTGCTATTGTCATCTGCGTGACCATAGAACTATAGGAGTTGGCAAGAGCACAAACTGATCTGGGACCAGGCTACAGTAGCCTATACAGTACTTAAAAACATACACATCATGTCCTTCCCTGTAAGCATGATGAAAGTTTGTTGTCAATTTGTTTACTGTAAAAAAGCATTGCATCTGGTCAAACACCATTTTTTTCCAAACTTTACTAAAGGTTGGTAACCGGCTGATTGGTCGGCTATTTGAGCCAGTAAAGGGGGATTTATTATTCTTAGGAAGCGTAATGACTTTTGCTTCCCTCCATCATTAAAGTAGTTGGCAAAATCAGTCGGTTAGGGAGACAAAGTATTAATAAAGTTTTGGGTGACAATCAGCTTTGAAATCAGCATATTCTGCATTATGGTTTGCAAACAAAGTACTAGGGTAGTGAATTGAGCTGTAAGCTAGCAAATAATGCCTACAATTAAAGCTGGAAGCGACAGGTGTCGTTTGGCATTGTAAAAGTATTCTAGCCTGTACGGACATCTAGCCTGTATGTTTTGTGAACAGTAATAAAATGTTTTAACATTTCTACATGCCGTGTTGTATTATTAAAGTGTGTTCATTTCTGTGCAGCATGAGTGGGGTGATAACAATGCAGCCCAGTCAGTTCTAGCAATGAATGAGTATGTGGAGAAGGCACTTTTCTCTTCGCGCTGTAAAGGGGCTGTGCTGATACAGACTTGATCCTCTCAATCACGTGAGACACATTTGACAGAAGTACCGAACAAAAAAATAATTATATTACTGAACTGTTTTTTTTATGTAAAAAAAGTCCAGAAGTGCAACACTAACATACTCTACCTTTTTACAGTAACTTACCGGCAACTGACTGTCAGTAACTTACCGTAAAAACAACTGGATTTGTTTTACAGGATGCTTGAGGCTCCAGAGGCATGCAGAGGCCAAATTGGCCACCGTACCGCATCACCTCTCAAATGTTGTAACAATGTGAAAGGCTCCATATAAACTCAGAAAAAAAAGACACGTCCTCTCACTGTCAACTGCGTTTATTTTCATCAAACTTAACATGTGTAAATATTTGTATGAGAATAAGATTCAACAACTGAGACATAAACTGAACACGTTCCACAGACATGTGACTAACATAAATTGAATATTGTGTCCTTAAACAAAGGGGGGGTCAAAATCAAAAGTAACAGTCAGTATCTGGTGTGGCCACCAGCTGTATTAAGTACTGCAGTGCATCTCCTCCTCATGGACTGCACCATATTTGCCAGTTCTTGCTGTGAGATGTTACTCCACTCTTCCACCAAGGCACCTGCAAGTTCCCAGACATTTCTGGGGGGAATGGCCCTAGCCCTCACCCTCCGATCCAACAGGTCCCAGACATGCTCAATAGGATTGAGATCCGGGCTCCTCGCTGGCCATGGCAGAACACTGACATTCCTGTCTTGCAGGAAATCACGCACAGAATGAGCAGTATGGCTGGTGGCATTGTCATGCTGGAGGGTCATGTCAGGATTAGCCTGCAGGAAGGGTACCACATGAGGGAGGAGGATGACTTCCCTGTAGCGTTGAGATTGTCTGACAACAAGCTCAGTCCGATGATGCTGTGACACACCGCCCCAGACCATGACGGACCCTCCACCTCCAAATCGATCCCGCTCCGGAGTACAGACCTCGATGTAACGCTCATTCCTTCGACGATAAACGCGAATCCGACCATCACCCCTGGGGAGACAAAACCGCGACTCGTCAGTGAAGAGCACTTTTTTCAAGTCCTGTCTGGTCCAGCGACAGTGGGTTTGTGCCCATAGGCAACGTTGTTGCCGGTGATGTCTGGTGAGGACCTTTCTTACAACAGGCCTACAAGCCTTCAGTCCAGCCTCTCTCAGCCTATTGCGGAATGTCTAAGCACTGATGGAAAGATTGTGGGTTCCTGGTGTAACTCTGGCAGTTGTTGTTGCCATTCTGTACCTGTCCCGCAGGTGTGATTTTCGGATGTACCGATCCTGTGCAGGTGTTTTTACACGTGGTCTGCTACTGCGAGGACGATCAGCTGTCCGTCCAGTACGGACAATGCAATTTACTGCCCTGGCCACATCTGCAGTCCTCATGCCTCCTTGCAGAATGCCTAAGGCACGTTCACGCAGATGAGCAGGGACCCTGGGCATCTTTCTTTCTTTTCAGAGTCAGTAAAAAGCCCTCTTTAGTGTTCTAAGATTTCATAACTGTGACCTTAATTGGCTACCGTCTGTAAGCTGTTAGTGTCTTAACGTCCGTTCCACAGGTGCATATTCATGGGAAACAGTGTTTAAACCCTTTACAATGAAGATCTGTGAAGTTATTTGGATTTTTACGAATAATCTAGTTAGTAATGTAGCCATCTCTGGCTGGGGTTGAAGGTACAGTAGTAATGTACCCATCCTCTGGCTGTGGTTCAATGTGGAGTAGTAATGTACCCATCCTCTGGCTGTGGTTCAATGTGGAGTAGTAATGTACCCATCCTCTGGCTGTGGTTCAATGTGGAGTAGTAATGTAGCCATCCTCTGGCTGTGGTTGAATGTACAGTAGTAATGTATCTATCCTCTGGCTGTGGTTGAAGGTACAGTAGTAATGTACCCGTCCTCTGGCTGTGGTTCAATGTGGAGTAGTAATGTACCCATCCTCTGCTGTGGTTCAATGTACAGTAGTAATGTAGCCATCCTCTGGCTGTGGTTCAATGTGGAGTAGTAATGTAGCCATCCTCTGGCTGTGGTTGAATGTACAGTAGTAATGTATCTGTCCTCTGGCTGTGGTTCAATGTGGAGTAGTTGTCACGGTTCATGAATTCACCGGCTCTCTGTGTGTGTGTGTGCGTGTGTGTGTGCGCGTGTGTGTGTGAGTGTGGGTGTGGCCGCTGATTGCCACTCTGCTTGTTGTCAGCGCCAGCTGACACTAATTACGTGTGCCTACTTATACTCGTTGTCTTGGTCTTGTGTTTGTCAGTTCGTTGTCTTGTTTTCCTGTGCGTGTGTTTCTCTCCAGGCCGAGTACTCTGTTTCTCCCATGGTTCTGTTCTCCGCTGGACTCTTCGTTCGCTATCGCTCCTGTGGAGGTCTCTATGCTGGGCACGTTCAGGATCGCCAGTCTGGGAATTCCTCTTCACTCACTGACAGTACGGAAGATTGGTTTCTCCCCGCAGCCTCGGCGCTGCTAAGACCTAGACATTTCCTGACACCCTCGATTATCTGTACCTGTTACTCGCCTCCTGAATTGCTTCAATAAATGTTGAACTTGACTCGCTATTGAATCCTCCGTCCTTTCACGTGACAGAACGAACTGACCGTAACATGGATTCAGCGAGTGCTCCGGAGCTAACGAGATTTCTATCACGAAGCATGTCTCGCATGGATCAACAGGAGGAACAGATGAAGGCAACGGGTCATGCGGTGCAAGCCTTGGTAGCGCAGGTGTCAGAACTCACCCAACAGCTGCAACACCTAAGTGTTCCCGCTGCACCCACCACATCGCCGGTTCTTCCTGCTCCTACACCCCCTTACCACCAACCTGAGCCGCGTATGCCCATCTCTGAGGCATATTCAGGTGAGCCTAATTTTTGCAGACCATTTATTAACAAGTGCTCCTTGTTTTTTTCGCTCCAGCAACAGACGTTCGCCTCAGAGCAATCGAGGGTGGCTTTTACGCTAACCCTATTGACAGGACGCGCGGCTCAGTGGGGAACAGTGGTGTGGGAGAACCATCACCAATGCTGCTCGTCATTCCAGGCACTCTCTGAGGAACTGAGGCGGGTCTTCGACCGGGCCGCAACGGGACGCGAGGCAGCCCGCGTTCTTGCGGATCTTCAGCCGGGGAGTAGACCTGTGTCGGATTATTCAATTGAATTCAGGACCCTGCCAGTGGAGTGTAAATGGAACGAGGAGGCGCAGTGGGACATGTTCCTGCATGGGTTGGCTGACCGTATACAAAGAGAGATTTACGCGTTGGACTTACCCAGGAGTCTGGACGGACTCATCGAGCTGGCATTAAGGGTCGATGCTCGCTTAAACCGGCTGGAACAGCGGACACATCAGGCCCCAGGTTTCGCGAGGCTCGAGGGACACTCATCACCCAGCGACAATACGGTCAGTCCCGTGTTCCATCAGGAACCCATGGGTGGGGCTCGACTCTCCCGGGAGGAGAGGCAACGACGGAGGTGTAGAGGGCTGTGCCTGTACTGCGGAGGCACAGGACATTTTCTTAATGACTGTCCGGTAAAAGGTCAAGCTCGATGGTAAACCAGAGGCTGCCTCTCGACGGATAAGCCCTCTTCCTCAACCCTCCTCCCGGTAAGACTGCAATGGGCGACCCACTCCCACCAGTGTCGAGCCTTATTGGACTCAGGAGCGGAGGGTGACTTCATGGACCTGAGTCTGGCCCAGAGACTCCACATCCCCATCATTCCTCTCAACCGCCAGCTTACGGTTACCTCACTGGATGGGCAGGAACTCCCGAACATTCACCTCTGCACCGAACCCATAACCCTCGTTACTTCGGGTAATCATGTGGAGGAGCCCTCCGAGTACCTTGACCTGAAGGAAGTGTTCAGTAAGTCTCGTGCTGCTTCTCTGCCTCCACACCGTCCCTATGACTGTGCCATTGAGTTACGGCCAGGTACGTCTCCGCCTAAGGGTGGACTATACTCTCTTTCTGTTCCAGAGAGAGATGCCATGGAGAAATACATTTATGAGTCTCTAGCAGCCGGGTTCATCCGCCCTTCTTCTTCTCCAGCAGGTGCGGGGTTCTTTTTTTGTGGGGAAGAAGGATGGATCCCTGCGACCTTGTATTGACTACCGAGGGCTGAACAACATCACGGTAAAGAACACCTATCCTTTGCCGTTGATGTCTTCAGCCTTCGAGAGGTTGCAGGGGGCATCCGTCTTCACGAAATTGGATCTACGCAATGCTTACCATCTGGTTCGCATTAAGAAGGGGGATGAGTGGAAGACCGCGTTCAACACCCCCAGGGGGCATTTTGAATATTTAGTCATGCCTTTCGGTCTGTCTAACTCCCCGGCGGTCTTCCAAGCACTCATTAATGACGTGTTGAGAGATATGGTAGATCAATTTATTTATATCTGGATGACATTTTGATCTTTTCTTCCTCTCTCCAGCAACACGTTCAGCACGTCAGACGGGTGCTCCAGAGGTTGCTATAGAACGGGCTCTTCGTCAAGGCTGAGAAGTGTGAGTTTCATGCTCAGTCTGTCCCCTTCTTTGGGCACATCGTCTCGTCTGAGGGGATGCGCATGGATCCCGAGAAGGTCAAGGCCGTGGTGGATTGGCCGAGCCCGGAGTCTCGTAAGGCCCTACAGAGGTTTCTGGGTTTCGCCAACTTCTACCGACGGTTCATTCGCAATTTCAGCCAGCTGGCCGCTCCCTTGACGGCCCTGACCTCTCTCATCAGTTTGTGGTGGAGGTTGATGCGTCGGAGGTGGGCGTAGGTGCTGTTCTCTCCCAGCGCTCCTCCTCGGATGACAAGATGCATCCTTGTGCTTTTTTCTCTCACCGGTTATCACCGGCCGAACATAATTATGACATCGGGAATAGAGAGTTATTGGCAGTCAAACTGGCGTTGGAGGAGTGGCGTCATTGGTTAGAGGGATCGGGGGTACCCTTTATCGTCTGGACTGACCATAAGAACTTGGAATACATCAGATCCGCCAAGAGGCTCAACTCCAGACAGGCTCGGTGGGCTCTGTTTTTCGGACGTTTTGACTTCTCCCTCTCTTACCGCCCGGGCTCTAAGAACGTCAAACCCGATGCCTTATCTCGTGTGTTTGACCGTTCTGAACGCCCGGCTACTCCCGAGGGCATTCTACCTGAGAGACTCATTGTGTCCACACTCACTTGGGAGATCGAGTCGAGGGTCAAGACAGCCTTGGAGGGGGTAACACCTCCGTCCGGTTGCCCACCGAGTCGACTATTTGTGCCGGAGGGGCTGCGGTCTGATGTTATTCGCTGGGGACACTGCTCCAAGGTAGCTTGCCACCCAGGAGTGACCCGTACCAGCTTCTTAGTTAAGCAGCGGTTCTGGTGGCCAGCGATGGCCCAGGACATTCGGAGTTTTGTTTTGGCTTGTTCATGCTGTGCTACGGGCAAGACCTCTAATCAGCCCCCAGAGGGGTTACTCCAGCCGCTGTCGGTCCCTTCGAGGCCGTGGTCCCATATAGCCCTGGATTTCATCACGGGCCTCCCACCTTCGCAGGGCAAGACCGTCATTTTGACAGTCGTTGACCGGTTCTCGAAGGCTACCCATTTCATCCCCTAGCCGAAATTGCCTTCTGCCAAGGAGACGGCGGTAGCAGTCGTGGACCAGGTCTTTCGGATACATGGCCTTCCTATGGACGTGGTTTCCGACCGGGGGCCCCAATTTGTGTCCAAGTTCTGGCGGGAGTTTTGTAGATTGCTGGGTGCGACCGTCAGCTTATCCTCAGGGTTTCATCCCCAGAGTAACGGCCAAGCTGAGAGAGCCAACCAGGACGTAGAGAGGGTTTTGCGGTGTATGGTGTCCCAGAGCCCCTCGTCCTGGAGTCAGCAACTCCCCTTCATTGAGTATGCTCACAACTCGCTACCAGTGTCCGCTACGGGTTTGACTCCGTTCGAGGGTAGTCTGGTTTACCAGCCACCTGTTTTTCCGAGCCTGGATTCCGAGGTCGCGGTCCCCTCTGCTCACGCCTTTGTCCAGAGGTGTCATCGCACTTGGACTAGAACCCGTGAGACCCTTCTCAAGGTAGGGGCGCGCACTAAGGTTAGGGCTGATCGCCATCAACGGAAGGCCCCCACCTACGTTGTAGGTCAGAGGGTGTGGCTTTCCACCAGGAACATTCCTCTCCGTTCCGTCAGCAATAAGCTGGCCCCTAGGTTCATCGGGCCGTTCAGGGTGACTCGGGTCCTGAGCCCGTCGGCAGTCCGCCTCAAGCTCCCGCCGGCATACAGGAGGATTCATCCTGTTTTTCATGTGTCCCGACTGAAGCCTGTGGCTCATTCACTCTTGAACCCGCCAGCCCCGGTTCCTCCCCCACGGCTTATTGATGGGGAGCCCGCTTATTCGGTCCGTCGCATTCTGGACTCGAGACGGAGGGGACGCGGGGTTCAATACTTGGTGGACTGGGAGGGTTACGGGCCGGAGGAGAGGAGTTGGGTCCCTGCTAGAGACATTCTGGATCACTCCCTTATTGATGATTACAATCGACAGGCTGACCCTTCTGGGAGCGCCAGGAGGCGCTCCTAGGAGGGGGGGTACTGTCACGGTTCATGAATTCACCGGCTCTCTGTGTGTGTGTGTGTGTGTGTGTGTGTGTGTGTGTGTGCGCGTGTGTGTGTGGGTGTGGCCGCTGATTGCCACTCTGCTTGTTGTCAGCGCCAGCTGACACTAATTACGTGTGCCTACTTATACTCGTTGTCTTGGTCTTGTGTTTGTCAGTTCGTTGTCAATGTGGAGTAGTAATGTAGCCATCCTCTGGCTGTGGTTGAATGTACAGTAGTAATGTATCTGTCCTCTGGCTGTGGTTCAATGTGGAGTAGTTGTCACGGTTCATGAATTCACCGGCTCTCTGTGTGTGTGTGTGTGTGTGTGTGTGCGCGTGTGTGTGTGAGTGTGGGTGTGGCCGCTGATTGCCACTCTGCTTGTTGTCAGCGCCAGCTGACACTAATTACGTGTGCCTACTTATACTCGTTGTCTTGGTCTTGTGTTTGTCAGTTCGTTGTCTTGTTTTCCTGTGCGTGTGTTTCTCTCCAGGCCGAGTACTCTGTTTCTCCCATGGTTCTGTTCTCCGCTGGACTCTTCGTTCGCTATCGCTCCTGTGGAGGTCTCTATGCTGGGCACGTTCAGGATCGCCAGTCTGGGAATTCCTCTTCACTCACTGACAGTACGGAAGATTGGTTTCTCCCCGCAGCCTCGGCGCTGCTAAGACCTAGACATTTCCTGACACCCTCGATTATCTGTACCTGTTACTCGCCTCCTGAATTGCTTCAATAAATGTTGAACTTGACTCGCTATTGAATCCTCCGTCCTTTCACGTGACAGTAGTAATGTAGCCATCCTCTGGCTGTGGTTCAACGTGAAGTAGTAATGTACCCATCCTCTGGCTGTGGTTCAATGTGGAGTAGTAATGTATCCATCCTCTGGCTGTGGTTGAATGTACAGTAGTAATGTATCTATCCTCTGGCTGTGGTTGAATGTACAGTAGTAATGTATCTATCCTCTGGCTGTGGTTCAATGTGGAGTAGTAATGTAGCCATCCGCTGGCTGTGGTTCAATGTAGAGTAGTAATGTAGCCATCCTCTGGCTGTGGTTGAAGGTACAGTAGTAATGTACCCGTCCTCTGGCTGTGGTTCAATGTGGAGTAGTAATGTAGCCATCCTCTGCTGTGGTTCAATTTGGAGTAGTAATGTAGCCATCCTCTGCTGTGGTTCAATGTACAGTAGTAATGTAGCCATCCTCTGGCTGTGGTTGAATGTACAGTAGTAATGTATCTATCCTCTGGTTGTGGTTCAATGTGGAGTAGTAATGTAGCCATCCTCTGGCTGTGGTTCAATGTGGAGTAGTAATGTAGCCATCCTCTGGCTGTGGTTGAATGTACAGTAGTAATGTATCTATCCTCTGGCTGTGGTTCAATGTGGAGTAGTAATGTAGCCATCCTCTGCTGTGGTTCAATTTGGAGTAGTAATGTAGCCATCCTCTGCTGTGGTTCAATGTACAGTAGTAATGTAGCCATCCTCTGGCTGTGGTTGAATGTACAGTAGTAATGTATCTATCCTCTGGTTGTGGTTCAATGTGGAGTAGTAATGTACCCATCCTCTGGCTGTGATTCAATGTGGAGTAGTAATGTAGCCATCCTCTGGCTGTGGTTCAATGTGGAGTAGTAATGTAGCCATCCTCTGGCTAATTTGCCCTAACGTAAAATGTATTAACCCCTACAAAATGTACATTAATTATAATTCACATAATAATTCACATTTACAGTTGTTGCAGGATTATTTTCCTGCTTTAGCAAACTGGCTCAAATTAAGATCCTACGTCTGTACAGGCATATGGATGAGATGCCCACGGAGTGACTCAATCTAAGACCCCAGGAGAGCAAGCAGAAGTGACGGTGGCAAGTAAAAAACTCCCTTGAAAGAAAACTGGTAGAATTACAACATTATGTTAATCACATGACTATTATATTACGATATGTTCCTATATTAGTACATTCACACTGTCGGTTTTTCTGAGAGGAGCTTCTGAGGTTTAATGCTGACAGTCAATTTACGATGACAACATTCCATTCTGTGATTCGCGTCTGTGTGACATGCTAGTCTGTCTGAAAGTCTCTCCTTTGATTTGAATAATTACCACAACAAAACCTTGAGAGGAACCAGACTCAGCTGGGGAGCCAGACCTCTTTTGACTGGTTGGGTAGGATTCGGTGCGTGAGGTAGATGGTTTCTGTGAAATGAGGCAGAGACTGGAAGGTTCTGAGAGATGAGCATGTTGTGGGCTGCCCTGATGTTTTTGATGTCAGAGTGTATGTAGAAATGAAAGGCTTGAGAGGATCTGCGGCCGAGGAGTTGTACGGTATGGTCAAGGATGCTGTGTCCAGATGCCATGGACGCAGCTCAGTGTCCGGAGAATTGGTCAGCAACATAGCCGTACAGGGATAGTATTTGACTCAGATGGAAATGGAACCATTGGCTAGTCTTCGGAACCAGATTCGGGGGATGAATAGTAGATTCGAGGGAAATGGAACCATTGGCTAATCTTCAGAACCAGATTTGAGGATGAATAGTGGATTAGATGGAAAGTGTGGTGGTTAATTTCTTTACTGTCAAATGAGGAGAGACAAACTTATCACACAAGTCAGATTTATACTTAAAATACATATTTAATAGTAAGAGCTTTGCAATCGCAATGGCTTCTCATCGAATTCACCACTTTCTCTAATGGTCCGTTGAGAGCGGCGACACAAAGGCTACTGAGATCTTTTATAGCAATGATCCACCCCCTAGTCTACATAACAAACCACAGGTGTTTGGAACAGGTCACAAGGTGAGAGGTGTTACATGAGAAAGGAGCATCCCCCAGCCAGATAGCATTCGCTATAAATTATGTTCAGTTTGGCCCCTAAGACGAGGTTCAGATCTCGTTCCTGGTACTTCATAGCACAGAAACACCAACTCATCCAATGGCATAAATCAATTGTCAATTCCAGATACTCCCATCAAGTAAAACCCCTTCTTGACAACACACTAGTACAAGCTCACTGAGAGGAGTGAGCCTCTAGGTCATACACTATCCCAAGATAAGTGCAACATCAGAGATGACATACAATAGTTCCAGACACACACCACACACATCCCCCAAAGTAAAAGGAGGGAGTGACTGGCGCACAGACATTGTGGAGACATTAATCACGCCATCCCTTCACATGGTTTAAGAATAGGTAAAGACGCATTCACATATGAAGACAATGTTCCCTCCTGTCCTCTTCCCTTTCTGATATTCTGCATAGCACCAGGGACATGTGAAAGACAAGCCTGACCTCTCCCCTCTCTGGGCCCCAGGGGACTGAGCCCCAGCTGAGGAAAGAAGTGCAACTGCCAACACCAGAGTCCAAAGGGATACATTCTAATAACAAGTATATAACATAAGCATATTATGCAGATAAGACATCTTAATTATCTATGTTACTCAACTAATTCTGATTATTCCGCCACAAAAGACATGTTGAGATTGTCTGGGTTGTAGGAAGTAGGTTTATGGTTGATAATGACTGTGGGTAGATGGTAGCCGGAACAGGTAGACTGGTGTGGTTCTGCCAAACTGATCTGTTTACTGTGTGTGAGGGTGAAGGTATCTTTGTCGAAAATGGTGATGTCGGACAGCTGAGATGATGAGAAGGCATGTAGGTAGAAGATGAGGAAGTACTCTTGGCAAAGTCACAGGAAGCGAAAGAACGCCAAAAGAAACATCAATCCCACCATAGCCAATTCCTCCTTTGGCCGCCTTTCCTTCCAGTTCTCTGCTGCCAATGACTGGAACAAACTGCAAAAATCACTGAAGGTGGAGACTCATATCTCCCTCACTAACTTTAAGCACCAGCTGTCAGAGGAGCTCACAGATCACTGCATCTGCATATAGCCCATCTGATAATAGCCCATCCAACTACCTCATCCCCATACTGTTATATTTTTATTTTTCTCCTTTGCACCCCGGTATCTCTACTTGCACATTCATCTCCTGCACATCTATCACTTCAGTGTTTAATTGCTATATTGTAATTACCTGGTTAGACTCAGGGACCCGATACCTAACTTCTCTGGTCATAACTATCAACTGTACAAAGCTATTTGTTCAGAATCAATCAATCCAATTTATTTATAAAGCCCTTCTTACATCAGCTGATGTCACAAAGTGCTGTACAGTAACCCAGCCAAAAACCCCAAACAGCAAGCAATGCAGGGGTTAGAAGCACGGTGGCTAGGAAAAACTCCCTAGAAAGGCCAGAACCTAGGAAGAAACCTAGAGAGGAACCAGGCTATGAGTGGTCTCCAGTCCTCTTCTGGCTGTGCCGGGTGGAGATTATAACAGAACATGGCCAAGATGTTCAAATGTTCATAGATGACTAGCAGGGTCAAATAATAATCACAGTGGTTGTAGAGGGTGCAACAGGTCAGCACCTCAGGAGTAACTGTCAGTTGGTTTTTCATAGCCGATCATTCAGAGTATCTCTACCGCTCCTGCTGTCTCTAGAGAGTTGAAAACAGCAGGTCTGGGACAGGTAGCTTGTAAGGGTGAACTGGTCAGGGTTCCATAGCCGCAGGCAGAACAGTTGAAACTGGAGCAGCAGCACAACCAGGTGGACTGGGGACAGCAAGGAGTCATCAGGCCAGGTAGTCCTGAGGCATGGTCCTAGGGCTCAGGTCCTCCGAGAGAGAGAGAAAGAAAGAAAGAGTAAGAAAGAAAGAGAGAGCATACTTAAATTCACACAGGACACCGGATAAGACAGGAGAAATACTCCAGATATAACAGACTGACCCTAGCCCCCCGACACATAAACTATTGCAGCATAAATACTGGAGGCTGAGACAGGAGGGGTCGGGAGACACTGTGGCCCCGTCCGATGATACCCCCCGGACAGGGCCAAACAGGCAGCGTATAACCCCACCCACTTTGCCAAAGCACAGCACCCACACCACTAGAAGGAGAGAAATAATCCATACCCTCCCTCTATCCCTTTCCCCTTTTGCTGAAAGACCTGACAACAGTCACAGGAAAGAATAAATCAAGAGGGAATTCATTTTTAAGTCACATTCTTATTGTTTTCTCCCAGAGCAGGAGAGAGGAGAAGTACGCACCCTCCCCCTCTTCCCCCGATATGGCCTGACACAGACAGGAGCCAATGGACTGTAGTGAAACTGGGGAACTCATGCATTAAAGTACACACACATCACAGGGAACCCCCACTTTATCGTTATTTCAGCTCTGGATTGCTTCAGAATCAGACCATTTTGCATATGATAGAGTCAAGCCACAACACAGAGTGGTGTGCTTATGGGCTGAATGCCACCTGTGCCATTTTTCTGGCTCTTGGTTTCACTGTGCTGTCATTGTTTTTGAGTGGCTCCAAATAACACGTGTTCCTACTAGAGGGTGCTCATTGTAAAATCCTCTATGTGATTGTTCTATGAGGCTGGTCCCCTGTAAGTCTATAATTCTTCTAAAGAGAACAAATCAAAACCATCCACGTTTAATCTAAAGGTAAAATCCCCTGAAACATATTGTGGACAAATAAATGTCATGAGGTTACAACCACGAGGTTACAGCCAAGAGTACAAGGCATTGTAATACAGTGCAGTTTTATTGATTGGGTTCATGACCCCCCCCTCTCTCTCAATTCAATTTCAATTTAAGGGGCTTTATTGGCATGGTAAACATGTGTTTACATTGCCAAATCAAGTGAAATAGATAATAAACAAAAGTTAAATAAAAAATTTAACATTTACAGTAAACATTACAATCACAACAGTTCCAAAAGAATCAAGACATTTCAAATGTCATATTATGTATATATACAGTGGTGTTATGATGTGCAAATAGTTCAAGTGCGAAAGGGAAAATAAATAAACATACATATAGGTTGTATTTACAATAGTGTTTGTTCTTCACTAGTTGCCTTTTCTTGTGGTAACAGGTCACAAATCTTGCTACTGTGATGGCACACTGTGGTATTTCACCCAATAGATATGGGAGATTATAAAATGTGCATGTGATGTGACAGCCAGAGTGAATGGGTGCGTCCATTAATCGCCTTCCTCCTCCTACCTCCTCAACATGTCTGAACAAGAGGAAACTCTGACTCTGATCTGATTCCACTTCCAGCACCGCTTCGTAGGAAGTCATCTCGAAACCAGCTTCAACCAGCCATGTGGTTAGACAGATGCCGTTTAGCTTCTCAAGTACAAAGGATGTGACAATGGCTAGAAAATTAAGTTACAAAAAATAACATCAGGTTAAATGTCTCTGCAATACCTGGCAGCGAGGACTAGGAAATTATAATTTACCAATCTCATCATACGCACATCAAACAGGCACATCAAACACACACATAAAAACACACACGCACATAAGTGCTTGTACAGCTAAACGGCATCTGACTAACCACAAGACTGGTTGAAGCTGGTTTCCAGATGACTTCTTACTTGGTGGTATTGGAGGTTGAGTCATATCAGGGGGTAGATCAGTTTAAATATTGTAGATAGATTCTAGTTTCCATTAACGTAATGGTCTGCATCACTTCCAATCCCCCATAAATTTGTATTTAAAATATACAAAAAACAGAACCAATACTGCCTGGTGACTGAGGCTACTGAGGGCTGTATGAAGGGAGAGTAATCAGGGTTGTGATGAAGTCCAGGTGGTGACTGAAGCTACTGAGGTATGTATGAAGGGAGAGTAATCAGGGTAGTGATGAAGTCCAGATGGTGACTGAGGCTACTGAGGGCTGTATGAAGGGAGAGTAATCAGGGTAGTGATGAAGTCCAGGTGGTGACTGAGGCTACTGAGCGCTGTATGAAGGGAGAGTAATCAGGGTAGTGATGAAGTCCAGGTGGTGACTGAGGCTTCTGAGGGCTGTATAACGGGAGAGTAATCAGGGTAGTCATGAAGTCCAGGTGGTGACTGAGGGTACTGAGGGCTATATGAAGGGAGAGTAATCAGGGTAGTGATGAAGTCCAGGTGGTGACTGAGGCTACTGAGGGCTGTATGAAGGGAGAGTAATCAGGGTGGTGATGAAGTCTAGGTGGTGACTGAGGCTACTGAGGGCTGTATGAAAGGAGAGTAATCAGGGTAGTGATGAAGTCCAGATGGTGACTGAGGCTACTGAGGGCTGTGTGAAGGGAGAGTAATCAGGGTAGTAATGAAGTCCAGGTGTGCGTATTGATAGGGGAGCAAGTGTGCGTGATGATGGTTACCAGGTGTGCGCAATGTGGGTTGCCAGGACAGGTGGTTATTTTACCGGTGGCGTTGAGCGCTGGAGGGAGGGAACATTAGTAGGCGTGACACCCTCCCCTAATTGGAGTAAACTAATGGTCAACAACTCTTAGGCTTCTACTTCCAGCTTAAACATACTATATACATTCTACGGACACAGTATATTTTGCAATTATTATCTTTTGTTTGTTTTTAGTCCCATCCTTCAGCTCCACTCAACCCCTACAGTCTATCTCTGAACATGCACTAGTTTTGATTTCTATCTGACATATATTTTTCAACTGTGCTGCGATGTTTCACAAAAGGTTTGAAACTTTCTATTCTCATAGATTCTACAGAACATATTGTAAATTAAAGATAATATTTTTTGGTAAGAGTATTATTATATTATTAATCGATTGACCATGACTTTTTAAATCCCCCAGCAGTGCTATTTACAGAGTTAACTCCAGGTAAATGTTGCAATTCTTCAACCATTGGACTTGTAACCAAAGACAAGCTAGATATGGACAGTACCAAAACAAATGATCGAATCATTCGTTCTCTTTGCAGCCAAATCTGCAGAGCTAGAATGGTAGTATATATATAACATTCTATTGGTTGCAAGAATTTTGTAAAATAAACATTTAAATAAAAAAACACTAGGTTTTGAATCCAGTGTCGTTTTGTGTATCCATGTGCCATGGAATCGGTACATAGAAAATCTCTTCCTAACCTTTTTAAATTCTATATGGCACAGCTGTCAATGTTTTGGTCCTTAAATGAAACTGGTATACTTTTTTATTTATCACAATTTTCTTTAACCAATTTTGGTCTTTAATGCAGGGCCGACAGACAAGTTCCTTACTTTCTACCCCTTTCACTTGCCTCCTCCATTTATGTGGCAATGCTGCAATTAGTTGGTTGTACTGTAGATTCGAGTAGAGCAGACATTTCCATATATTTTAGCTGCATGTGTCACATAACTCCATCAGTCCTATTTATGATATCATTAAGAAAGATCATACAGGTTAAATATTTTCTCTCCAAAGTAAAAAAAAATAAATTAATTCGTATATTTGAGTTTAACCATAATATTTGTTGTACTATTTGTTTTGTCTTCTGGTGGATTAAACTGAAATTGCAAATCATTTTCTATGGTTTGTTTTAAAAATAGCTATATTTTGGAGATTATTTCATTTTCAAATAACAAAAAGTGAGAGTTTGTAATCTGAATGAAGGGAAATGGGCAATTCTTGTACATGGGGTGAGACATTCTTACTAATCTGCTAGAGAACCAGTTTGGATTTAAGTATAACTTTTGTATGACTGAAGACTTTAGTGAGAGGTCTAATGCTTTAATATGAAAGAACTTCTGCCCTCCGAATTCATATTCATTATATAAATAGGCCTGTAGAATTTTGTCTGGCTTGCCGTTCCAAATAAAATGCAATGTTGCTAGGTGTAGGCAAGGCCATAAGAAAATAGGTAAACTGGGATATGACTAAAGAGTTAATCAGGATGATTTTTCCACAAATACACAGGTATTTACCTTTCCACAGTAGCAAAATCGTATCTATTTTTGCTAACTTTCTGTTAAAATGTATTGTAATGAGATAATTTCTTTCTTTCGGGAGATGAATACCGAGGATGTCCACTTCACCGTCAGACCATTTTATTGGTAAACTACGCGATAATGTAAAAATTACAACATTTTGTGATCCAATACGTAATATAGTAAACGTATCATAATTTGATTGTAATCCAGAGAGGTTGGAACAAGTATCTAGATAATCTATGAGGCTGTGGAGGGATCCAAATTGTGGATTTAAAAGAAAACATGAATCATCAGCATACAATGACACCTTTGTTTTTAAGTCCTGGATAAACTAACCCCTTGATATTATTGTTGGATCTGATTTTAATAGCTAACATTTTAATGGCCATAATAAATTGATATGCCGATAGTGGACGACCTTGTTTAACTCCTCTTGACATTTTAAAACTTTCTGAGAAGTAGCCAATATTTACTATTTTACACCTAGGGTTACTATACATAACTTTAACCCATTTTATAAGAGATTATCCAAAATGTAATTATTCCAGGCACATATATAAACTCCAGTCGTACTTTATCAAAAGCCTTTTCAATGTCAGCTTTGAATTCCAGGCCTAGTTTCCCAGATTTTTGATAGTGTTCTTTTGTTTCCAGTACTTGTATTATATAATCTCTAATGTATCATCCGTGTAAAAAACCTGTATTTTTATGATGCATAATAAAAGACAATACCTTTTTAATTATAAGAGCCATGCACTTTGCTAGAATGTTTCCATTACAACACTGAAGTTTAAGGGGGCTCCATTTTTTGGTTTTAAATGGACTGGATCTTTATATTACACTTGGGTCCTGTTTCAGTAATAATGACATACAACCCTTATTGTTAAGTATCTGATAATCTACCATTTTTATAGGAGTGGTTAAAACATGCTAATAACGGTCCTCTGAGTACATAAACAAATGTTTGGTATACCTCAACTGGTATGCCATCCCGCCCCTGAGTTTTCCAGGAACTAAAGGCTTTAATTTAATCAAGAAGTTTCTCCTATGTAATTTTGCCTTCACATGAGTCTGTTAATGTTACATTATTAATAGTGAAAAAATCCTTACAATTAAAGTTGGTTAGTGGAGAAGGAGGAGACTGAAATGAAAACCTATGCTTAAAGTACTTTGCTTCCTCTTTCAAAATATTGTTTGGTGAATCATGGGTGACTCCGACATTGGTGACAAGTTTCAGTAAATTATTTTTGGTAGTATTTCTATGTTGAAAATTGAAAAAAAAAACTAATATACATTTCCCCCCATATTCCATCCAGTTTGATTTATTTTTATAATATATTACACTGGATCTTTCTTCAATAATTTCCTCAATTTATTTTGGTTTTTACTCTAACGTATTCTGAGCGTCTATGGTACAGTTTTTATTGCTATCTATCTGTTCTGATAGAGCTTCCATTTCCTTTGTTAGTATGGAGTCTTTTTACCTAAATAGCTTATTTAAAAAAATGATGAGTATTGAATTGCATGGCCTCTAAAGGCACATTTTTAAAAGTGTCCCATACAATAAGGGGATCTGCTGTGCCTATGTTATGCAGGAAAAAGTAATTTATAAATTCTTCTGTCCTGGTTAAAAACAAGTTATCATCCAACAGGCTTTGATTAAATTTCCAATATCCTCGCCCACGTGGAAATTCAACAAGAGTAATGTCTATGCCAATTGGCCTGTCTGCTGTACAGTGGGGAGAGCAATAATAGTTTTCTACTTGGACTGTGCTCTTGGCCTGTCAGCTGTACAGTCAGGAGATCAATAATAGTTTTCTACTTGGACTGTGCTCTTGGCCTGTCAGCTGTACAGTGGGGAGAGCAATAATAGTTTTCTACTTGGACTGTGCTCTTGGCCTGTCAGCTGTACAGTGGGGGAGAGCAATAATAGTTTTCTACTTGGACTGTGCTCTTGCCCTGTCAGCTGTACAGTGAGGAGAGCAATAATAGTTTTCTACTTGGACTGTGCTCTTGGCCTGTCAACTGTACAGTGGGGAGAGCAATAATAGTTTTCTACTTGGACTGTGCTCTTGGCCTGTCGACTGTACAGTGGGGAGAGCAATAATAGTTTTCTACTTGGACTGTGCTCTTGGCCTGTCAGCTGTACAGTGAGGAGAGCAATAATAGTTTTCTACTTGGACTGTGCTCTTGGCCTGTCAGCTGTACAGTGGGGGAGAGCAATAATAGTTTTCTACGTGGACTGTGCTCTTGGCATGTCAGCTGTACAGTGGGGAGAGCAATAATAGTTTTCTACTTGGACTGTGCTCTTGGCCTGTCAGCTGTACAGTGGGGGAGAGCAATAATAGTTTCTACTTGGACTGTGCTCTTGGCCTGTCAGCTGTACAGTGGGGGAGAGCAATAATAGTTTTCTACTTGGACTGTGCTCTTGGCCTGTTAACTGTACAGTGGGGAGAGCAATAATAGTTTTCTACTTGGACTGTGCTCTTGGCCTGTCAGCTGTACAATGAGGAGAGAAATAATAGTTTCTACTTGGACTGTGCTCTTGGCCTGTCAGCTGTACAGTGGGGAGAGCAATAATAGTTTTCTACTTGGACTGTGCTCTTGCCCTGTCAACTGTACAGTGGGGAGAGCAATAATAGTTTTCTACTTGGACTGTGCTCTTGGCCTGTCAGCTGTACAGTGGGGGAGAGCAATAACAGCATGGATGGTTGTGTCCTGCCATGCAGTAGCAAGAGCAATAGGGTACTGACTGAACCTGCTATTGTGACATGGTGGGATGAATATCATTTCACATCATATCTAATTAAGAAAGTACAGCTGGATTGCTGTGTTTGTTCTTCTGTCAGAACTTCCTGACCTTTAAAAAAAACGGCAGCTTTTTCTCCATCCTACCCTGATTGAGAATACTGTAATTTTCATAGTCATGCCACAATTTGTGTAGTAGTCTTGGTGGTTCCATACGTCTTCAATTTAAGAATGATGGAGGCCACTGTGTTCTTGGGGCCCTTCAGTGCTGCAGACATTTTTTGGTACCCTTCCCCAGATCTGTGCCTCAACACAATCCTGTCTCAGAGCTCTACAGACAATTCCTTCGACCTCATGGCTTGGTTTTTGCTCTGACATGCACTGTCAACCGGTGTGTGCCTTTCCAAATCATGTCCAATCAATTGAATTTACCACTGGTGGACTTCAACCAAGTTGTAGAAACATCTCAAGGATGATCAATGGAAACAGGATGCACCTGAGCTCAATTTCAGTTGTTTATTTTTAGTAAATGTGCAAAAAAAATATATATATATAGATATGTGTTTTTGCTTTGTCATTATTGGGTATTGTGTGTAGATTGATGAAGGAAAAAATTAAAGTAATGGATTTTAGCATAAGGCTGTAATGTAATAAAATGTGGGAAAGGAGAAGAAGTGGTCGGAATAGTTGTGGTGTAAGCTCCCGGCCCACTCAGCCTGTCTTTTCAAACTTCCTGTTAGTTAGCCATGAGATAAAAAGTACTTTTGAGCATTTCTATCCACAACCAATATTATGGGTGATATTTTAGTTACTCATGTGAATCAGAATGACTGTTTGGGGCTTTTAAACTGACAACATCTGGGAAGTACAATACTTTATGACAGCTATACACCATAAACCGCTGGGAGCGAAGCGAAGAGGAATGGAACGTCTAGTGATGAAGACTAAACAACTGATTTTTCTTTGCTTTTTTAAAACTACAGTTTTAAAGAGTCGTTGCCCATCTCCCCAAAGCATCTGAAAACCTCTCTCTTCAAATGAAATCACATTTTATTCATTGAGGTAAAAAAAAAAGGCTATGTAACAAAAATATATAGGCTTGTAATGTTTTGTTTTTAACAATAAGGCTTAAATGAATGTGTAAAGCTTCGAGTTTAGGCTGCCCTTATTTATTTAACATTTATGCTACATATAGCCTAACATGTCGTTTTTGAGGTATGATCTGTTCCCAAAAACAAATCAACCTTTGAAATACTGTTATTCCTTAACCTCGTACATCTAAAACTGTCAATCATCATCATCAACATCATCATCATGTAATGAATCGCTGGTGCAACGCCTGACGTGACAGGAAAGTCCCATAGTTTCCTGCGTTTGGTCGGCAGGCAACTATTCGGGTGATCAGCAGGCTTACTTAACCGTACAGACAGACGTTGGAGCTCTCGACCACTCAACGGTGTTACCATCAGAAAGGTGTAATAAATTGGTTATAAGGATTATTATAAAGTAGTTGTAACGGTGAACGAATTGAAAATGGGGAGAAAGAGGACAAGGAAAATCATAATTCTCAGAGGACTCCCAGGATCAGGGAAGACATCTCGGGCAAGGTCAACTTTATTTATATATCGCATGAGGAGGTTAAAACGTTTTTCTTTATGATAATAAACCCATTGCTAAAATAAACAATTAGATTTGCCGTTATCAAAATAAATAGTTATGCACTGTGAATTGTTCTCCATCCTATCCTTGAATAGCATATTCTTGTCGGATTTGGTCAAATGTAAAACTTGTACAGGATTTTTTGGTTTATACCTTATAGCACAGACTACATTGATATAGCTTCTGTAAATGATTCTTAAATATAGGATAGGATTAACTGTCCCCGAGGGGGAAATTGTCTTAAGACACCAGTACTGATGTAGCCTATTGATCAACTTTACTTGTATTTGTAAAAAAAAATAATAATAATAATAATAATAAATCAAATTAAATATACCTCTGTTTTCAAAGATTTAGCCTACAATGCAATACTCCTTATAATTCTAAGGAGAAAACAACTCCTTGGACTACATTAAAACCCCACCGCAGAAGCTTCGGCCATCTTCCCAGTTAAGTAGTCTAGTTGTGTTGTTTGGCTACTTGAAGAGAAACTAGGGCCTATCACTTGCAGCCCACCTCTTCCAATACATTGTGGAAAAGTGTTCATCGAATTCTACTATACAGATGAAGAGCCGAAATTAGTATAACATCCTGCAATTAAACCATTGGCTTACTTGATTTTCGAAGAATCCCTTAGGCTACTATAAAACCTTCTATTGTGGCATACTAAGAATGCTTCATGCGCAATTGCGTTGTTTTTGTGTTATTGGTTAATTTCGATAGCATATTACCATATCTGATTATCAGACGAATTGTCAAAGCCGAAATGAGTATGACATCGTGGCATTTAAAGTATACAACATTTCCGAAATGTCACATAGCCTACTATAAAACTTTTTTTTTTTTAGGATATTCAAATGGCCAACTATTTAGGACATAAGTATGGGTATTCGGACATGGCTACGAGGGTTGAATATTGGTATTTTACAAAAGTAAATCCCTTTTCTCCCGCGTGACCCGGTATTTGTGTCATTAAAAAGTATTATAAAATATAGAAATATGTCTAGATTTGATTAGAGCTTTGATCGGAAATTCAATTCTGAAGCAACCTGAGCCTGATTAAATACATTTTACGAGCCATACGTTAAAGACATTTAATGAGCCCAAGCCAAAAAAAAAGCCCAAATGATTGCCTTTATCAAGGCCACTGCACATTACCGAACGACAGAAAAAAAACATAAAAGCACATAGATGTAGCTATGGTCTCTTGCGTAAATAAATTAAACAAGCTCCACTAGGCTAATATTTTTTAGTATAAACTGCATTATTGTACTGTATTGTATTATACTGTATTATAGGGACTGGAATTATACACCTCGTTCAAACCATGATAAAGCAGGGAGAGAACATGCGTTTCTGGTGCAGCACATGCTGCCTACAAAGTTACAAGTATAGGCTAGCGAATATATTTATTTTTAAATCATATTTCCCCCTGTTATTAGCCTACCTCCTCTTTCTCTCTCTAGTGTTGCTTCATTCATTCCTTTCTTTCAACAATTAAATGAAATAAGGTTTGTTGTCCTTATCTTCATCATTCTGATGACATGTTTGAATAATATAGTACTAGAATTAGATGCAGAAGGCTTTCACTTCTCTTCAGGAAGATTGAATGGTTATGGGTCTGAATAAATTACTGCTATAGCCTACCGCCATCGCACGTTCACTCTTTCAAACTACCTGTGAGTTCTATTGGATGCTGTATTTAACATTCAGCAAACAAGAGCTTAGTATTTTGGGGTATTTAGATATTTATTAGGATCCCCATTAGCTGTTGCAAAAGCAGCAGCTACTCTTCCTGGGGTCCATATGAAACATGACATAATACAGAACATTAATAGACAAGAACAGCTCAAGGACAGAACTACCCACATTTAAAAATGGCACGTTGTCACGGATCCCTCCGGAACTGTCATTGCTCACACCTGGCACCAACTGCCAATGATTAGTGTTTGTATATATGTGCCATTTGGTTCTCCATTGGGCTGTCGATTATTGTAATATGTCCGTTGGTGCATGTGAGTACCTGTGCTGTGTGTTTTGGCTTTCGTGCCATGTTGGATTGCGCACATGATTCCGGGCCTCGTCCTGTGTTTTGATCATTCTGTCGCGTCTGTATTTATTCCAGGTACTCCTTGCTCTTTTGTTTTGGGTTTCAACTCTGTGTATGTGTATACGTGTTTGTTTCATTTTCGTCCCCGTGCCTTTACACGGCACGCTGTAATGTGGGCAAATAAAAACTCATATTACGCATTCCACCGCTTGTCTCCCGATCCCTTCATACCAACGTGACACATGTAGCCTTCATATCAATACATACACAGAAACTATCTAGGTCCAATAGGTGGAGAGGCGTTGTGAGGGGTTGTTTATCTGTTTTTTAAAACCAGGTTTGCTGTTCATTTGAACAATATTAGATGGAACCAGGTTCGTTGCAATAACTGCTCTATATAATACTGTACGCTTTCTTGAATTTGTTTTGGATTTGGGGACTGTGAAAAGACCCCTGGTGGCATGTCTGATGGGGTAAGTGTGTGTGTCAGAGTTGTGTGTAAGTTGACTACGATAACAATTTGGGATTTTCAACACATTAATGTTTCTTATAAAAATAAGAAGGGATGCAGTCAGTCTCTCCTCAACTCTTAGCCAAGAGAGACTGGCTTGCATAGTATTTATATCAGCCCTCTGATTACAATGAAGCTTGCATTCATCCTTCTTCAAATAGTCTATTGGTATAAGAAATGCTTAAAAAAAGAATGTCCAGCAAACTATTCTAGTCTAGCTTTTCCTAAATTGGACTCCAAGAGCTAAAGAGCCTTTTTTTAAGGAGAGAGGCCAGCAGAGGAGAGAGGCCAGCAGAGAGAGGCCAGCAGAGAAGGAGAGAGGCCAGGAGAGAGGCCAGGAGAGAGGCCAGGAGAGAGGCCAGGAGAGAAGGAGAGAGGCCAGCGGAGCACAGTTGTGTGTGTATTGCGCAAGAGACAGAGGCTGTAAATTAGAAGCTTATTAGCATAACCAATCCTTCATTAGCTAAATATAGGGCAAATACGGCATTGAATGTATCACCTGAAAAAGGTACGTAAGGACATCTATATATAGGCCTATATATCAACACTGAACAGGATTATTTATTTTGGATGCAATTTCAATGGAGTTGATGGACAGAGAGAAAGACTGTGAGGGAGTGCTCACTCGTCCACTGATTTAAAGCAATGATATAGGAGTGTTTTAAAACTCTGCAGCTGAAATAAAAAATACAAAAATCTTTACAATTAAAAAATAAGGTGACCTCGAAAGCCAGATGGAGATGTATAAATTAGACGCGCATTCAGTCTTTATATTACTGTTGCGTAAGCTATGCTGCAGCAAAAAATAAGTGACCATGATGAGATGGTCAAAATACTGAGATGGGCTGTTGGTCTCCACCCTGAGATGGGCTGTTGGTCTCCACCCTGAGATGGGCTGTTGGTCTCCACCCTGAGATGGTCTTTTGGTCTCCACCCTGAGATGGGCTGTTGGTCTCCACCCTGAGATGGGCTGTTGGTCTCCACCCTGAGATGGGCTGTTGGTCTCCACCCTGAGATGGGCTGTTGGTCTCCACCCTGAGCATTGATGATTCATTGATGATACATCTCCAGTGACCAAAGAATGCCAAGATTGTGAAAAGCCGTCATCAAGGCAAACGGTGGCTACTTTGAAGAATCTAAAATCTAAAATATATTTAGAGTTGTTGAACTTTTTTTTGGTTACTACATGATTCCATATGTGCTATTTTATAGTTTTGATGTCTTCACTATTATTCTACAATGTAGAAAATAGTAAAAATAAAGAAAAACCCTTGAATGAGTAGGTGTGTCCAAACTTTTGACTGGTACTGTAATTCACCAATATATTTCTTGGTAGTCCAAAAAATATTGCTATCAGGTTTTAAATCACAGCTGGCCTGTACAATCAAACTAGCAACAGCAATGATCACAAGTCAGTCATAACACGGCTATTAGGCTAGCGTATATATTTATGTAGCTCTTTATTTAGCAAGCTAAAATCACAGAGCCTAACGTTAGCTAGCTAACTGCTGGGATGATGTCATGTCATTGGAGGAGTGGGTGAATGACCGACTTTTTCCCCTCATAGTTTTTCGGTGGCTACAGCTAGATCAAGTGGGGGCAACGTACGGCCCACGAGCCGTTTCTGGCCCGCCGGGCACTTCAATCCGGCTTCGAGACATAAAAATGAATAAAAAGTATATAGTTAAAAAAATATATTATTATTTTTTACCCCTGTTTTCTCCCCAATTTCGTGGTATCCAATTGGTAGCTACAGTCTTGTCCCATCGCCGTAACTCCCATATGGACTCGGGAGAGGTAAAGGTCGAGAGCCATGCGTCCTCTGAAACACGACCCAGACAAGCCGCACTGCTTTTTTGCACCAATGTGTCGGAGGAAACACCGTACATCTGGTGACCGTGTCAGCGTGCATGCGCCCGGCCTGCCACAGGAATCGCTAGAGCGCAATGGGACATGGAAAGAGTGCGGACGACGCTGGGCCAATTGTGCGCCACCTCATGAGTCTCCCAGTCATGGCCAGCTGTGACCCAGCCTGGGATCGAACCTAGGTCGGTAGTGACGCCTCAAGCACTGCGATGCAGTGCCTTAGACTGGTGTGCCACTCGGGAGGCCCCCACAAATTGATTTTAATGTCTAAAAATTTAAAAATGTCTAAATCCCGACATGGCCCTCGAGCCAAAAAGTTGGCCCACCGCTGAGCTAGATATATTCAGGTGTCATTTGGTTAGCTAGCAAAACATTTGAATTGCTTTGCTAGCATGCTGAACTTGAACAACTGTTATCCAGTTAGCACATCTCTTGCATTCGTAAATTCACTCTGGCTATCTACTCCGATTTCAGAGCACTCTCCTCTTCCACCGTGTGTGCCAGAGATTAGAATAATTGATGGATTTACGAACACGCAACACTAGCTGAATATGGCCGGTGTCAGTAAACGTAGGCAAAAAAATTAAGAGTTAGTGACTAAGGCGATATCAGGCCTAGGCAATTCCAGTCCTCGGGGGCCTGATATGTGTCACACTTTTCCCCCCATCCCTAGGCTGTTTACATGTTATCTAGAGCGTCTGCCTGAAGGGAGGAACTGATACTGAGAGAGAAGTACATGGGATGGGCTTGAAGTCATTTGCACTTGTCTGATAACGTTCGATTAAAAAAAAATGTCTGCAGGGAGGGATGCTGCCTCTCACAGTCACCCATAATCTTCATAACATTTTAGTCATTTAGCAGACGCTCTTATCCAGAGCAACTTACAGGAGCACTTAGGGTTAAGTGCCTTGCTCAAGGGCACATCGACAGATTTTTCACCTTGTCGTTTCAGGGTTCCATGGCCGTTTGTGCCATTTTATTTATTCGTCTTTTTAACAGCGCCTTATGGCTGTTTTTACAATTCTGTTCTCATGGTCTTTTTGACCAATTACATCAGATATTTGGCCAATAATTGGGCAAAAGCTCAGAATTGGGCTGCACAGGATATCTATATAATCTAGGGTTGAATGGTGTGAAGATTTACTGTGATTAAACACCCAAAACAACTCTCTTTTCCAGGGATAAGTAACGGCGAGAAGCCAGTAAATTATAATAAATTATTTATATAAATAGCATGGCATGACATTGAACTGTTAACTGATATGGAGTGTTTAAATCTGGCCTGCATGATGAATCATCAACGCTCAGGATGGCGACAGACAGCCCATCTCAGTATGGAGCGCAGACTATCATCTTATCATGGTAACTTTGTTTCTTGTGACAGGTAGGCCTGCATTTCCTGCAGCATAGTCTATGCTACAGTAGTCTATGCTAAGACCAAATGTGCGTCAAATGTACCCATCTCCATCTGGTTTTCAGGGGTCTCTTAATTGTTTTTATTGCAAAGAATTTTTTTTATTTTTTATTGCAGCTGCAGAGTTTTAAAACAACTTGAATATTGTTGCTTTAAATCAGTGCACGCGCCAGCACTCTGGCAGTCTTTCTCTCTCTCTCCATCAACTCCATTCAAATTGCATCCAAAATAGATCATCCTGTTCTAGATTGATGTATAGCCATATACATAGATGTCCTATAGCCTACCTCTTTCAGGTAACACATTCAATGCAGTATTAGTCTTATATTTATCCAATGAATGATGGATTATGCATATAATAAGCTTCTAACGTACAGCCTCTGTCTCTTGCGCAATATGCACGCACCTGTGCCTCTGGTGGCCTCTCTCCTTAAAAACGCTCTTTAGCTCTTGGAGTCCAATTTAGGAAAAGCTAGACTAGAATAGTTTGCTGGACATCATTTTTTTAAGCATTTCTTATACCAATAGACTATTTGAAGAGGGACGCAAGCTCTTGTTAGCTGAATGTGAAATACACCAGCCCAGTGGTGGCTTTAGGTATAGGCGACATGGGTAGACGCCCAGGGCGGCAATTATACACTGCAGCAGCCAATAGAACTCACGGGTAGTTTGAAAGAAGAGCGAACGGTAGGCTATAGCAGTTATTTATGTTCTCTCCCTGCTTTATCATGGTTTGAACGATGTGCGTAATTCCAGTCTATATACAGTATTATAAACTGGCTGGTTCGAGCCCTGAATGCCGATTGGCTGACAGCCGTGGTATATATATATTTAAATTGTATTTATTTATTTATCCTTTATTTAATGGGGGAGGTTAAGAACAAATTCTTATTTACAATGTTGACCTACCCTGGCCAAACCTGGACGACGTTGGGCCAATTGTGCGCCGCCCTATGGGACTCCCAATCACGGCCGGATGTGATGCAGCCTTGATATCAGACTGTATACCACGGGTATAACAAAACATTTATTTTTCCTGCTCTAATTAAGTTGGTAACCAGTTTATAATAGCAATAAGGCACCTTGGAGGTTTGTGGTATATGAACAATATACCACGGCTAAGTGCTGTATCCAGGCACTTCATGTTGCATCTTAGGTAAAGAACAGCCCTTAGCCATGGTATATTGGCCATATACCACACCCCCCGTGCCTTATTGCTTAAAAATACAGCATAATACAATACGGTACAGTAATATAGTTCACACTCCAAAAGATTAGCCTACTGGAGCTAGTTTCATGTATTTACCCAAGAGATCTATGGGGTTTCATGTTTTTCTGTCATGCATAATGTGCAGTAGCCTATATCATGTATGTGCTATTGGATAACGACACAATCATCTGGGCTTGGGCTCATTAAATGTCGTTAATGTAGGGCTCATTAAATGTATTTAATGTAGGGATCATTAAATGTCGTTAATGTAGGGCTCATTAAATGTATTTAATGTACGGCTCATTAAATGTATTTCATGTAGGGCTCATTAAATGTATTTAATGTAGGGCTCATTATATGTATTTAATGTAGGGCTCATTATATGTATTTAATGTAGGGCTCATAAAATGTATTTCATGTAGGGCTCATTAAATGTATTTAATGTAGGGTTCATGAAATGTATTTAATGTAGGGCTCATTAAATGTATTTAATGTAGGGCTCATAAAATGTATTTAATGTAGGGTTCATTAAATGTATTTAATGTAGGGCTCATTAAATGTATTTAATGTAGGGCTCATTATATGTGTTTAATGTAGGGCTCATTATATGTGTTTAATGTAGGGCTCATTATATGTATTTAATGTAGGGTTCATTATATGTATTTAATGTAGGGCTCATTAAATGTATTTAATGTAGGATTCATTAAATTTATTTAATGTAGGGCTCATTAAATGTATTTAATGTAGGGTTCATTAAATGTATTTAATGTAGGGCTCATTAAATGTATTTAATGTAGGATTCATTACATTTATTTAATGTAGGGCTCATTAAATGTATTTAATGTAGGGTTCATTAAATGTATTTAATGTAGGGCTCATCAGAGTCAGGTTGCATCAGGTTTGAATTTTAAGACAAAGCTCTAATCAAATTCAGACATATACAGTAGGCCGATTTGTATGCTTTATAATGCTTTTGATTGACACTTCCGGTTTCGGCGGGAAAACCGGGTTACCGGGAGAAAAGTGATTTATTCTTGGTATGGAACAAAATATTCAACCCTAATACAATCCATGTAGACATTCAAACTGTAAGAGCAAAAACTAAACCTTTCTATTGACATGGTCTTTCTAGTCACTAGACTCTTCCATCCTTGGGTTGTGGAAGTGTTATGGCTTTACTTCAGAAGAGGTATTGTAGTTAAGTTAACAACAGAAGAGTAGGTTTGGACTCAGTTCTCCTGACTCTCTAGCTCAGCGTTTCCCAAACTCGGTCCTCAGGACCCCAATGGGTGCACATTTTTGTTTTTTTCCATAGCACTACACAGCTGATTCAAATAATCAAAGCTTGATGATTAGTTGATTATTTTAATCAACCCCTTCCCCCCCAAAAAAAACAAATCTGCACCCATTTGGGGTCCTGAGGACAGAGTTTGGAAATGTTGCTGGATCTTTTATCCCTGTGCCCTTGGAAGAGAAGGGTAGCTATAGTAGGGATACTGCACAGCCCCACATCACAAATACACACACACACGTACACACAGACAGACACACAGACACACGCACACACTTCTCTATACAAGCTGTGTACAGTTGAAGTTGTACCTTTACACACTGGCTAGCCCTCGCTTCATACTCGTCGTCAAACCCACTGGTTCCAGGTCATCTACATGTCTTTGCTAGGTAAAGCCCCACCTTATCTCAGCTCACTGGTCACCATAGCAGCATCCACCCGTAGCACACGCTCCAGCAGGTATATCTCACTGGTCACCCGTAAAGCCAATTCCTCCTTTGGCCGACTTTCCTTCCAGTTCTCTGCTGCCAATGACTGGGACGAACTGCAAAAATCACTGAAGCTGGAGACTCATTTCTCCCTCACTAGCTTTAAGCACCAGCTGTCAGAGCAGCTCACAGATCACTGCACCTGTACATAGCCCATCTGCAAATAGCCCAACCAACTACCTCATCCCCATACTATATTATTTATTTATTTATATTGCTCCTTTGCACCCCAGTATCTCTACTTGCACATTCATCTTCTGCACATCTACCATTCCAGTGTTTTTTTTTTATGTTTGTTTATTCCATGTGTAACTCTGTTGTTGTATTTGTCGAACTGCTGTGCTTTATCTTGGCCAGGTCGCAGTTGTAAATGAGAACTTGTTCTCAACTAGGCTACCTGGTTAAATAAAGGTGAAATAAAAAATAAATAAATAAATACACTTAGGTTGGAGTCATTAAAACTCGTTTTTCAACCACTCCACAAATTTCTTGTTAACAAACTATAGTTTTGGCAAGTCTGTTAGGACATCTACTTTGTGCATGACACAAGTAATTTTTCCAACAATTGTTTACAGACAGATTATTTCACTTATAATTCACTGTATCACAATTCCAGTGGGTCAGAAGTTTACATACACTATGTTGACTGTGCCTTTAAATAGCTTGGAAAATTCCAGAAAATTATGTCATGGCTTTAGAAGCTTCTGATAGATAGGCTGTGGATGTATTTCAAGGCCTACCTTCAAACTCAGTGCCTCTTTGCGTGACATCATGGGAAAATCTAAGAAATCAGCCAAAATCTCAGAAAACAGATTGTAGACCTCCAAACGCCTGAAGGTACCACATTCATCTGTACAAACAATTGTACGCAAGTGTAAACACCATGGGACCACGCAGCCGTCATACCGCTCAGAAAGGAGATGCATTCTGTCTCCTAGAGATGAACGTACTTTGCTGTGCAAATCAATCGCAGAACAACAGCAAAGGACCTTGTGAAGATGCTGGAGGAAACAGGTACAAAAGTATCTATATCCACAGTAAAAGGAGTCCTATATCGACATAACCTGAAAGGCAGCTCAGCAAGGAAGAAGCCACTGCTCCAAAACCGCCATAAAAAAACAAGACTACGGTTTGCAACTGCACATGGGGACAAAGATCGTGCTTTTTAGAGAAATGTCCTCTGGTCTGATGAAACAAAAATAGAACTGTTTGGCCATAATGACCATTGTTGAGTTTGGAGGAAAAAGGGGGAGGCTTGCAAGCCGAAGAACACCATCCCATTCATGAGGCACGGAGGTGGCAGCATCATGTTGTGGGGATGCTTTGCTGCAGGAGGGACTGGTGCACTTCACAAAATAGATGGCATCATGAGGACGGAAAATTATGTGGATATATTGAAGCAACATCTCAAGACACCAGTCAGGAAGTTAAAGCTTGGTCACAAATGGGTCTTCCAAATGGACAATGACCCCAAGCATACTTCCATAGTGGTGGCAAAATGGCTTAAGGACAACAGTGTCAAGGTATTGGAGTGGCCATCACAAAGCCCTGACCTCAATCCTATAGAAAAGGAGGCCTACAAACCTGACTCAGTTACACCAGCTCTGTCAGGAGGAATGGGCCAAAATTCACCCAACTTATTGTGGGAAGCTTGTGGAAGGCTTCCGAAATGTTTGACCCAAGTTAAACAATTTGAAGGCAATGCTACCAAATACTAATTGAGTGTATGTAAACTTCTGACCCACTGGGAATGTGATGAAATAAATAAAAGCTGAAATAAATCATTCTCTCTACTATTATTCTGACATTTCACATTCTTAAAATAAAGTGGTGATCCTAACAGGGCATTTTTACTAGGATTAAATGTCAGGAATTGTGAAAAACTGAGTTTAAATGTACTTGGCTAAAGTGTATGTAACCTTCTGACTTCAACTGTATGTGTTTTGTCTGAGTAGATGTTGAGTGTGAGTGTGTGTGTGTCTACAGTGATATCGTGAAGATGTATGGGTCTGGAGAAGCCTTCAGCACAGACGACTTTTTCAGGGTGAAGGGGGAAATGTTTAGGTTCCGAAATACATCCCTGCATAAAGCTCATAAATGGAACCGCACCAGAGGTAGGTACAGGATTGATTGGTTAATATGTTTATCGATTCATTTATTAATTCATTTATTGATCTATTCATTTATTGAATTAGATTTCCCAAACACTATATCCACCAATTTCTCACATTTGTGTTTTTTCTGTGTCAAATATTACTGTTCTCAGATTTTTTTATTCATAGATGTTAGATGTGTGTTACAATTGTTTTGGTTCCAAACACTATGTATCCATTGTTCAGTTGGAATTGAATGTTCGTTTGCTGTATATTTAACACACACTCTTAGAAAAAAGGGTTCCAAAAGTTTTTTTTGCGGAGGGATACGGTTCTACCAAGAACCGTTTTGGACCCCCTTGTGGCCCCCCTAAATGTGGAGTATGAAATAATTTTTCATGCATAACAAATTTTTGCTATCGTTCTTTTTTTACATCCGTTATTAGACAGTGGCAACGTGGAACACTAATTAAACCCACACATTTACTAGAGGGACATGGTCTTTTTGCCTACTAATGCCTGCAATGAAGTGAAGAAAACAATATGACAACAATAACGTCTAATGTAACTGGCCCCTCTAACAGTACAACTGGCCCCTGCTTGCCCCCATTCCCAGTTGAAAGGGTCTAGAACCTCCACTGATCAGAAGAACACTGTTTTGAAGACAAAGGTTCTTAGTAAGGCAAAGGGTTCTACCTAGAACCTTTAACATCCTAAGAACTGTTTTTGGAAGAAAGGGGTCTTTGATGATTCTTTGGAAGGCAAGAAGGGTTCTACATAGAACCATATATAATATTTCCCAGCATGCTCTATTGCAGGGAGATTTTCACAATTTAAATAACTGTGGTTTTGCATGTACATTGATTGGTTGATTAATTTGATGCTACACAGAAATATAAATAACATACCGTTTCATAGAGGGTTCTGTAGAACCATATACAGGGGGTTCTTTGAAGAACCCTACATAGAGAGTTCTAGATAGAACTCTCTGCAAAGGGTTCTACCCAGCACCAAAAGGGGTTCCTCTACAGGGGCAAACCAAAGAACCCTGTATGATTCTAGTTAGCACCTTTTTTTCTTAGTGTATAAATTAAACTCATCATTAATCTAGCCTCATAGTATTAGCGATAATTTTTCTCTGAAATGATGCCATCTACTAGTAGTTTTCAAACTATTTTGTTATTATTATTTATTTTTTATTTCACCTTTATTTAACCAGGTAGGCAAGTTGAGAACAAGTTCTCATTTACAACTGTGACCTGGCCAAGATAAAGCAAAGCAGTTCGACACATACAACAACACAGAGTTACACATGGAGTAAAAAACATACAGTCAATAATACAGTAGAAAAACAAATCTATATACAAAGAGTGCAAATGAGGTAAGATAAAGAAGGTAAGGCAATAAATAGGCCATGGTGGCAAAGTAATTACAATATAACAATTAAACACTGGAATGGTAGATGTGCAGTAGATGAATGTGCAAAGTAGAAAAACTGGGGTGCAAGGGAACAAGATAAATAAATAAATATGGTAGGGATGAGGTAGTTGGTTGGGCTATTTACAGATGGGCTATACACAGGTGCAGGGGTCTGTGAGCTGCTCTGACAGCTGGTGCTTCAAGCTGGTGAGGGAGATAAGTGTCTCCAGTTTCAGAGATTTTTGTAGTTCATTCCTGTAATTGGCAGCAGAGAACTGGAAGGAAAGTCGGCCAAAGGAGGAATTGGCTTTGGGGGTGACCAGTGAGATATACCTGCTGGAGCGCGTGCTACGGGTGCGTGCTGCTATAGTGACCAGCGAGCTGAGATAAGGCGGGGCTTTACCTAGCAGGGACTTGTAGATGACCTGGAGCCAGTGGGTATGGTGACAAGTGTAAAGCGAGGGCCAGCCAACGAGAGCGTACAGGTTGCAGTGGTGGGTGGTAAATGGGGCCTTGGTGACAAAAAGTATGGCACTGTGATAGACTGCATCCAATTTGTTGAGTATAGTATTGGAGGCTATTTTTTAAATGACATCACCGAAGTCAAGGATCAGTAGGATGGTCAGTTTTACGAGGGTATGTTTGTCAGCATGAGTGAAGGATGCTTTGTTGCGAAATAGGAAGCCAATTCTAGATTTAATTTTGGATTGGAGATGTTTGATGTGAGTCTGGAAGGAGAGTTTACAGTCTAACCAGACACCTATGTATTTGTAGTTGTCCACATAATCTAAGACAGAACCGTCCAGAGTAGTGATGCGGGCAGCGATTGGTCGGGCGGGGTGCGGGCAGCGATTGGTTGAAGAGCATGCATTTGGTTTTACTTGCGTTTAAGAGCAGTTGGAGGCCACGGAAGGAGTGCTGTATGGCATTGAAGCTCGTCTGGAGGGTAGCTAACAAAGTGTCCAAAAAAGGGCCAGATGTACAGTGGGGAAAAAAAGTATTTAGTCAGCCACCAATTGTGCAAGTTCTCTCACTTAAAAAGATGAGAGAGGCCTGTAAATTTCATCATAGGTACACTTCAACTATGACAGACAAAATGAGGAAAAAAAAATCCAGAAAATCACATTGTAGGATTTTTTATGAATTTATTTGCAAATTATGGTGGAAAATAAGTATTTGGTCAATAACAAAAGTTTATCTCAATACTTTGTTATATACCCTTTGTTGGCAATGACAGAGGTCAAATGTTTTCTGTAAGTCTTCACAAGGTTTTCACACACTGTTGCTGGTATTTTGGCCCATTCCTCCATGCAGATCTCCTCTAGAGCAGTGATGTTTTGGGGCTGTCGCTGGGCAACACGGACTTTCAACTCCCTCCAAAGATTTTCTATGGGGTTGAGATCTGGAGACTGGCTAGGCCACTCCAGGACCTTGAAATGCTTCTTCTGAAGCCACTCCTTCGTTGCCCAGGCGGTGTGTTTGGGATCATTGTCATGCTGAAAGACCCAGCCACGTTTCATCTTCAATGCCCTTGCTGATGGAAGGAGGTTTCCACAAAATCTCACGATACATGGCCCCATTCATTCTTTCCTTTACACGGATCAGTCGTCCTGGTCCCTTTGCAGAAAAACAGCCCCAAAGCATGATGTTTCCACCCCCATGCTTCACAGTAGGTATGGTGTTCTTTGGATGCAACTCAGCATTCTTTGTCCTCCAAACACGACGAGTTGAGTTTTTACCAAAAAGTTATATTTTGGTTTCATCTGACCATATGACATTCTCCCAATCCTCATCTGGATCATCCAAATGCTCTCTAGCAAACTTTAGACGGGCCTGAACATGTACTGGCTTAAGCAGGGGGACACGTCTGGCACTGCAGGATTTGAGTCCCTGGCGGCGTAGTGTGTTACTGATGGTAGGCTTTGTTACTTTGGTCCCAGCTCTCTGCAGGTCATTCACTAGGTCCCCGTGTGGTTCTGGGATTTTTGCTCACCGTTCTTGTGATCATTTTGACCCCACGGGTGAGATCTTGCGTGGAGCCCCAGATCGAGGAAGATTATCAGTGGTCTTGTATGTCTTCCATTTCCTAATAATTGCTCCCACAGTTGATTTCTTCAAACCAAGCTGCTTACCTATTGCAGATTCAGTCTTCCCAACCTGGTGCAGGTCTACAATTTTGTTTCTGGTGTCCTTTGACAGCTCTTTGGTCTTGGCCATAGTGGAGTTTGGAGTGTGACTGTTTGAGGTTGTGGACAGGTGTCTTTTATACTGATAACAAGTTCAAACAGGTGCCATTAATACAGGTAATGAGTGGAGGACAGAGGAGCCTCTTAAAGAAGAAGTTACAGGTCTGTGAGAGCCAGAAATCTTGCTTGTTTGTATGTGACCAAATACTTATTTTCCACCATAATTTGCAAATAAATTCATAAAAAATCCTACAATGTGATTTTCTGGATTTTTTTCCCTCATTTTTTCTGTCATAGTTGAAGTGTACCTATGATGAAAATTACAGGCCTCTCTCATCTTTTTAAGTGAGAGAACTTGCACAATTGGTGGCTGACTAAATACTTTTTTTCCCCACTGTATACAGAATAGTGTCGTCTGCGTAAAGGTGAATTGAACCCTGTGGCACCCCCATAGAGACTGCCAGAGGCCCGGACAACAGGCCCACCAATTTGACACATTGAACTCTATCGGAGAAGTAGTTGTTGATCCACGCGAGGCAATTATTTGAGAAACCAAGGCTGTCGAGTCTGCCGATAAGGATGTGGTGGTTGACAGAGTCGAAAGCCTTGGCCAGATCAATGAAAACGTCTGCACAGTAATGTCTCTTATCGATGGCGGTTATGATGTCGTTTAGGACCTTGAGCGTGGCTGAGGTGCACCCATGCCCAGCTCTGAAACCAGATTGCATAGCGGAGAAGGTACGGTAGGATTCGAAATGGTCGGTAATCTGTTTGTTAATTTGGCTTTCAAAGACCTTAGATAGGCAGGGTAGGATAGATATTGGTCTGTAGCAGTTTGGGTCAAGAGTGTCTCCCCCTTTGAAGAGGGGGATGACCGCAGCTGCTATCAAGTCTTTGGGAATCTCAGACGACACGAAAGAGAGGTTGAACAGGCTAGTAATAGGGGTTGCAACAATTTCGGCAGATCATTTTAGAAAGAAAGGGTACAGATTGTCTAGCTCGGCTGATTTGTATGGTTCCAGATTTTGTAGCTCTTTCAGAACATCAGCTAACTGTATTTGGGAGTAGGAGAAATGGGGGAGGCTTGGGCGAGTTGCAGGGCTGTTGACCGGGGTAGGGGTAGCCAGGTGGAAAGCATGGCCAGCCGTAGAAAAATGCTTATTGAAATTCTCAGTTATTGTGGATTTATCGGTGGTGACAGTGTTTCCTATCCTCAGTACAGTGGGCAGCTGGGAGGAGGTGCTCTTATTCTCCATGTACTTTACAGTGTCCCAGAACTTTTTTGAGTTTGTATTACAGGAAGCACATTTCTGATTTAAAAAGATTGCCTTGGCTTTCCTAACTGTCAGTGTATATTGGTTCCTGACTTCCCTGAAAAGTTGCATATCACGGTGGCTGTTTGATGCTAATGCAGAACGCCACAGGATGTTTTTGTGCTGGTCAAGGGTAGTCAGGTCTGGAGAGAACCAAGGGCTATATCTATGGGTATGCTTATTTAAGATGGTGAGGAAGGCACTTTTAAAGAATATCCAGGCATCCTTTACTGACGGGATAAGGTCAATATCCTTCCAGGATACCCGGGCTAGGTCGATTAGAAAGGCCTAAGTGTTTGAGGGAACGTTTGACAGTGATGAGGGGTGGTCGTTTGACCGCAAACCCATTACGGATGCAGGCAATGAGGCAGTGAGATCTTGGTTGAAAACAGCAGAGGTGTATTTGGAGGGCAAGTTAGTTAGGATGACATCTATGAGGGTGCCTGTGTTTACGGTTTTGGGGTTATACCTAGTAGGTTCATTGATGATTTGTGTGAAGTTGAGGGCATCAAGCTTAGATTGTAGGATGGCCGGGGTGTTAAGCATGTCCCAGTTTAGGTCACCTAGCAGCACAAACTCTGAAGATAGATGGGGGGCAATCAGTTCACATATGGTGTCCAGAGCACAGCTGGGGGCAGAGGGTGGTCTATAGCAAGCAGCAACAGTGAGAGACTTGTTTCTAGAAAGGTGGATTTTTACAAATAAATATTCAAATTGTTTGGGTACAGTCCTGGATAGTAACACAGAACTCTGCAGGCTATCTCTGCAGTAGATTGCAACACCGCCCCCTTTGGCCGTTCTATCTTATCTGAAAATGTTGTAGTTAGGGATGGAGATTTCAGCGTTTTTGGTGGTCTTCCTAAGCCAGGATTCAGACACGGCTAGGACATCTGGGTTGGCAGAGTGTGTTAAAGCAGTGAATAAAACAAACTTATGGAGGAGGCTTCTAATGTTGACATGCATGAAACCAAGGCTTTTACGGTTACAGAAGTCAACAAATGAGAGCGCTTGGGGAATAGGATTGGAGCTAGGCACTGCAGGGCCTGGATTAACCTCTATATCACCAGAGGAATCAAATCAAATTTTTATTTGTCACATACACATGGTTAGCAGATGTTAATGCGAGTGTAGCGAAATGCTTGTGCTTCTAGTTCCGACCATGCAGTAGTATCTAACAAGTAATCTAACAAATTCACAACAACTACCTTATACACACAAGAGTAAAGGAATGAATACGAGTATGTACATATACATATATGGATGAGCGATGGCTGACCGGCATAGGCAAGATACAGTAGATGGTTTAGAGTACAGTGTATACATTTGATATGAGTATGTCGGATACGTAAACATTATATACAAAATTGTTTAAAGTGGCTAGTGATACATTTGTTACATCCAATTCCTATGTTTAAAGTGGCTAGAGATTTAAGTCAGTATGTTGGCAGCAGCCACTCAATGTTAGTGATGGCTGTTTAACAGTCTGATGGCCTTGAGGTAGAAGCTGTTTTTTAGTCTCTCGGCCCCAGCTTTGATGCACCTGTACTGACCTCGCCTTCTGGATGATAGCGGGGTGAACAGGCAGTGGCTCGGGTGGTTGTTGTCCTTGATGATCTTTTTGGCCTTCCTGTGACATCGGGTGGTGTAGGTGTCCTGGAGGGCAGGTAGTTTACCCCCGGTGATGCGCTGTGCAGTCCTCACTACCCTCTGGAGAGCCTTACGGTTGTGGGTTGCCGTACCAGGCGGTGATACAGCCCGACAGGATGCTCTCGATTGTGCATCTGTAGAAGTTTGTGAGTGATTTTGGTGACAAGCTGAATTTCTTCGGCCTCCTGAGGTTGAAGAGGCGCTGTTGCGCCTTCTTCACCACACTGTCTGTGTGGGTGGACCAATTCAGTTTGTCCGTGATGTGTACGCCGACGAACTTAAAACTTTCCACCTTCTCCACTACTGTCCCCTCGATGTGGATAGGGGTGCTCCCTCTCCTGTTTCCTGAAGTCCACGATCATCTCCTTTGCTTTGTTGGACATTGAGTGAGAGGTTATTTTCCTGACACCACACTCCGAGGGCCCTCACCTCCTCTCTGTAGGCCGTCTCGTCGTTATTGGTAATCAAGCCTACCACTGTAGTGTCGTCAGCAAACTTGATGATTGAGTTGGATGCGTGCTTGGCCACGCAGTCATGGGTAAACAGGGAGTACAGGAGAGGGCTGAGAATGCACCCTTGTGGGGCCCCAGTGTTGAGGATCAGCGGGGTGGAGATGTTGTTTCCTACCCTCACCACCTGGGACCGGCCCGTCAGGAAGTCCAGGACCCAGTTGCACAGGGCTGGAGTCGAGACCCAGGGTCTCGAGCTTAATGACGAGCTTGGAGGGAACTATGGTGTTAAATGCTGAGCTGTAGTCGATGAACAGCATTCTTACATAAGTATTCCTCTTGTCCAGATGGGTTAGGGCAGTATGCAGTGTGATTGCGATTGCGTCGTCTGTGGACCTATTGGGACGGTAAGCAAATTGGAGTGGGTCCAGGGTGTCTGGCAGGATGGAGGTGATATGATCCTTGACTAATCTCTCAAAGCACTTCATTATGACGGAAGTGAGTGCTACGGGCGATAGTCATTTAGCTCAGTCACCTTAGCTTTCTTGGGAACAGGAACAATGGTGGCCCTCTTGAAGCATGTGGGAACAGCAGACTGGGATAGGGACTGATTGAATATGTCCGTAAACACACCAGCCAGCTGGTCTGCGCATGCTCTGAGGACACGGCCAGGGATGCCATCTGGGCCGGCAGCCTTGCGAGGGTTAACACATTTAAATGTTTTTCTCACATTGGCTGCGGTGAAGGTGAGCCTGCAGGTTTTGGTAGCGGGCCGTGTCGGTGGCACTGTATTGTCCTCAAAGCGAGCAAAGAAGTTGTTTAGTTTGTCTGGGAGCAGGGCGTCATGGTCCGCGACGGGCTGGTTTTCTTTTTGTAGTCCGTGATTGACTGTAGACCCTGCCACATTCCTCTTGTGTCTGAGCCGCTGAATTGTGACTCTACTTTGTCTCTATATTGACGCTTAGCTTGTTTGATTGCCTTGCGGAGGGAATAGCTGCACTGTTTGTATTCAGTCATGTTTCCTGTAGCCTTACCCTGGTTAAAAGCAGTGGTTCGCGCTTTCAGTTTTGCGCGAATGCTGCCATCAATCCACGGTTTCTGGTTGGGGAAGGTTTTAATATTTGCTATGGGTACAACATCACCAATGCACTTGCTAATAAACTCGCTCACCGAATCAGCGTATACATCAATGTTGTTGTCAGATGCTATTCGGAACATATCCCAGTCCACGTGCTCGAAGCAATCTTGCAGCATGGAATCAGATTGGTCGGACCAGCGTTGAACAGACCTGAGAACGGGCGTTTCCTGTTTTAGTTTCTGTTTGTAGGCTGGGAGCAACAAAATAGAGTCATGGTCAGACTTGCCGAAAGGAGGGCAGAGAATAGCCTTGTATGCATCACGGAAGTTGGAATAACAGTGGTCAGGATTTTACCAGCCGGGTGGCACATTCGATATGCTGGTAAAATTTCGGGAGCCTTGTTCTTAAATTAGCCTTGTTAAAATCCCCAGCCACAATAAATGCAGCCTCAGGATATGTGGTTTCCAGTTTACATAGAGTCCGATGAATTTCTTTCAGTGCCGTTGATGTATCAGCTTGAGGGGGGATGTACACGGCTGTGATTATAATCGAGGAGAATTCTCTTGGTAGATAATGCGGTCTGCATTTGATTGTAATGAATTCTATGTCAGGTGAACAAAAGGACTTGAGTTCCTGTATGTTGTTATGATCACACCACGTCTCGTTAATCATAAGACACACACCCCCACCCTTCTTCTTACCAGAGAGATGTTTGTTTCTGTCGGCGCGACGCGTGAGAAACCAGGTGGCTGTACCGACTCAGATAACGTGTCCTGAGTGAGCCATGTTTCCGTGAAGCAAAGAACGTTGCAGTCTCGGATGTCTCTCTGAAAGGCAACCCTTGATCTGATTTTGTCTACTTTGTTGTCAAGAGACTGAACATTGGCGATTAAAATACTCGGGAGAGGTGCACGATGCACCCGTCGACGTAGCTTGACCAAAAGACCGGCCCGTTTCCCTCTTCTCCGGCGCCTCCGTTTTGAGTCGCCGGGTGCTATCCATTCTATTGTCCTGGCTGGGGTAACAAACCGAGAATCCTCTTTGGGAAAGTCGTATTCCTGGTCGTAATGTTGGTAAGTTGACGTTGCTCTTATATCCAATAGTTCCTCCCGGTTGTATGTAATAAAACTTAATATTTCCCGGGGGTAACAATGTAAGAAGTAATACATAAAAAAACAAAATACTGCATGGTTTCCTGAGAACGTGAAGCGAGGCTGCCATCTCTGTCGGTGCCGGAAGCAGTGAGAAACAGAGGAGGAGTAGGATAAGGGTACGGCTAAAGGCTATAAGAACTGGTCGTCTAGGACGTCCTGAACAGAGAGTAAAAATAACATGTTTCATTGCGCGATAAAATAGATTAAAGGCATAATGTACAGACAAAGGTATGGTAGGACGTGAATACAGTAGAGGTAAACCTAGGCATTGAGTGATGTAGAAAGAGATATTGTCTCTAGAAACATTTAAACCAGGTGACGTCATCGCATGTGTGGGAGGTGAAACTAAAGGGTTGGATGGGCTTAGCGTAGGCTAGCTCCCCGGGCTAATTGGAGCATTGCTCCGGGACCGACGTTAGCCAATAGGCACTCGGGTAGCAGCTAGCTAGCTGCAGGATCCAGGTGAAAAATGTCCAGCTTGCGTTAGGAGTCCGGGGATATGGACAGAAAAAAATAGGTCCGGTAAGCTCTGGTTTGAGTCGCGTTATACGAACGGCGAGAGCTTTTCCGAGCTAAAGGTTAGCTGATGCCCGCTAGCAATGGTAAGCTAAAAACTAACGTTAGCTAGAGAAGTTAACTAGTGAAGTTTAAAAAAAAACACAGATCCGCACCACATTGGGTGAGGCAGGTTGCAGGAGAGTGTTTTGAAGTTGAATTTTAGAAAGCGTATATAAAAAGATATGTGAAGAAAATATATAAAAAAGATTATAAAAACGATATTTACACGGGACTGGATGGGACAAGACAAAATACACCTCCATCTGCTACACCATCTTGGAATCTAGAATACATGTCTGTCATTAAAAAAAAAGTTTTATTCAACCTTTCTTTAACTTGGCAAGTCTTTAACAACCACATGAAATGACTAGATGGGGGGAAAAACACACCAATCTCTTTCATAAGTTATTTAAAAATGTTAAAATCATTTTGGAAAATGGATATATAGCGTTTTGGAATGAAACGCTTCATGTTTTATTAATGGTATGATTGAACAATTGATTGGTTGATTGATTAATTAGTGAATTTGATCATTAATTGTGTGATTGATTAATTGATTGGCTGATCCATTATTAAGGCTGATTTAAGGGTTATGTGTATGAGTTGCTCCTTGCAGTTCTTCAAGCCATCAGAACAAAAGTCCATCCGATCGTGGTTGACAACACCAATCTGCGTAAATGGGAGATGTGGCCTTATGTCCGAATGGTAAGGACTACTTCTAGCCTGTGTGTGTATGTGTGTGTGTGTGTGTGGACGTGTTGTTATGACAATACTGTGTTTGTCTCTTTCAGGCGTTTCGCCGTGGCTACTGGATCGAGTTTGAGGACCTCCCTGTCATTCCATTAGAGATTCTCGACAGGTATTGATGCACCCGGGATAAGAGAAACCAAAGCAGAGTTGTGCTTGTATCATCTGACAAGTACAGTTGATACACACACACACACACACACACACACACACACACACACACACACACACACACACACACACACACACACACACACACACACACACACACACACACACACACACACACACACTCACTCACTCGTCCTTACTATTCGGACCTACACAGAGACATGATGGTTGTAGTGCTATCTACACACATACACACACACACACACAAATGACACACACACATGCATAGTGGTTGACATGTTGTATGCCTCCCTCCCTCTCAGATGGTGTCATGAGATCCCCATGGAGGTGTTAGAGAGGATGAAAAATTGTTATGAGCCCGTAAAGAAAATATGGGACGTCCTCTTTGACTACGAGTCCAGACAGAAGTGGATGCCTAACTCAGAGAGACTGCAGAACCACTGGTGATCAGGAGACCAATACAATGTTTTTGTGTGTGTATGTGTGGATTGGTTGGTGCCTTCTATCCTTGTGGGGACCTAAAATCCCTGAATGTCCCCACAAGGATAGTAACACAAGGAACATTACATTTCCCACATCCCTATGAGGAAAATGGCTATTTTAAGCTTAGGGGTTAGGGTGATGGGTTAGAATTAGGGTACCAGTAAGGGGTTAGTGGTTAGGTTTAAGGCTAGGGTTAAGATAAAGGTTAGGTTTAGGGTAAGGGGTTAGGGAAAATAGGATTTTGAATGGAAATTAATTGTAGGTCCCCACAAGGATAGAAGAACATAACATGTGTGTGTGTGTTACTATCCTTGTGGGTACTGCAAATCCCCCAAAGTCCCCACAAGGATTGTAAAACAAGGAAAATTCACATGGGGACATTTCCCACGTGCCCACAAGGACATAGGCTATTTTAGGGTTAGGGGTTAGGTTTAGGGTGAGGGTTAGAATTAGGGTTAGAATAAGGGTTAGGAGTTAGGTTTAGTGTTAGGGATGTGTGTGTGTGTGGCGACTATACATGTGAGATGATACAACTCAGGAGACCACGAGGGGTCTGAAATCACACCCTAGTTTCCTTATAGTACCCTGTTAAATTGGTAATGTCACCTAAATGGTGCTGTTTGAATTGTCACTGAGGTGTTTCTCCAGGCTGGATATAATATATTCCTCATGTCAGAACATGAAGGACCCTAAGATGGGAAGTTTCTTTCTTACTTATTCACATTTTCCTTTAAGGGCTCGATTCCATCCGTATCGCAGAAGTTCAGTGCTATAGACACATGTAGCTTTTCAATTTCAATTGCGCTATAGCTCTGATCTACGTTTACAGAAATACAGAAATCCCTGTATGATGCAAGACGCAGCATCATATGATGTAAAATGCCTCATACGTGGATGAATTATCTATTTTGAAAGTTACATATCTTGAAAACTTGATTGCTGACTTGCAAAACATTTTGGGAATATTTCAACAATGGACTAATGAAACAAATACCAAAATAAAAAATTTGGTTAGAGTTTTCCTTTAAGTGTTAACACAGATAGATCTTAACTGTTAACACTCAGATGGTTCTTAACTGTTAATACTCAGATGGTTCTTAACTGTTAATACTCAGATGGTTCTTAACTGTTAATACTCAGATGGTTCTTAACTGTTAACACTCAGATGGTTCTTAACTGTTAACACTCAGATGGTTCTTAACTGTTAATACTCAGATGGTTCTTAACTGTTAACACTCAGATGGTTCTGAGTATTAACAGTTAAGAACCATCTAAGTGTTAACAGTTAAGAACCATCTGAGTGTTAAGAGTTAACACTTTTTGGTTTTGTGGTTAAGCGAGAAGTGCTTCTGTTGTAGGAAATGTTTCCTTTCCAAATTGGATTGCAGTGCCATGCTTCTTTTGAATAATTCAGGCACATAATATACAAATACACACCTCTTTTCTTCTTTTCAGCACCCATCTATCCATTTTTACATCACCTAAATATTTGTATTGAATCTCTTGAGAATATTGCTTTACAAATAAGGTAGTATAGTTAGAAGCTGTTTTACCCGTTGTTTTGTGCTCACATTCCAGATGTATTTCAAATAATGAAAACCCTTGTAAAAAAAAAAATTGGTGTGTTTTTTTAATTCCCTTTTTCAATCTTGTCTCATCGCTGCAACTCCCTAACGGGCTTAGGAGACGAAGGTCAAGTCATGCGTCCTCCGAAACATGACCCGCTAAACCGCACTTCTTAACCCCTGCCCGCTTAACCCGAAGCCAGCCGCACCAATGTGTCGGAGGAAACACTGTTCAACTGACGACCAAGGTCAGCCTGCAGGCACCCGGCCCGCAACAAGGAGTCGCTAGAGTGCGATGAGCTAAGTAAAGCACCCCCCCAGCCAAACCTTCCTCTTCTTCCTCTTCTTCTCCTGGAGAGGGCTGAGCGCAGTCGGGTAGAGAAGGAGTCTCTTCTTATTCTTCCCCTGGAGAGGGCTGAGCGCAGTCGAGTAGAGAAGGAGTCTCTTCTTATTCTTCCCCTGGAGAAGGCTGAGCGCAGTCGGGTAGAGAAGGAGTCTCTTCTTATTCTTCCCCTGGAGAGGGCTGAGCGCAGTCGAGTAGAGAAGGAGTCTCTTCTTATTCTTCCCCTGGAGAGGGCTGAGCGCAGTCGGGTAGAGAAGGAGTCTCTTCTTCTTCCCCTGGAGAGGGCCGAGCGCAGTCGGGCAGAGAAGGAGTCTCTTCTTCCACTTCTTCTTTTTTTTCGTATTCTTCTTCTTCTTCTCCTCGTCTTCTCCTCGTCCTCAGCAGGAACCCCACAAAGGGCTCTATTTAGAAGTCGAAAGGGTTCTATCTGGAACCTAAAAGGGTTTTCCTAGTAGGTATGAAGATAGTTGGTATGAAGATAGTTGGTATGAAGATAGTAGGTATGAAGATAGTTGGTATGAAGATAGTTGGTATGAAGATAGTTGGTATGAAGATAGTAGGTATGAAGATAGTTGGTATGAAGATAGTAGGTATGAAGATAGTAGGTATGAAGATAGTTGGTATGAAGATAGTTGGTATGAAGATAGTTGGTATGAAGATAGTAGGTATGAAGATAGTTGGTATGAAGATAGTAGGTATGAAGATAGTTGGTATGAAGATAGTAGGTATGAAGATAGTAGGTATGAAGATAGTAGGTATGAAGATAGTTGGTATGAAGATAGTTGGTATGAAGATAGTAGGTATGAAGATAGTAGGTATGAAGATAGTAGGTATGAAGATAGTTGGTATGAAGATAGTAGGTATGAAGATAGTTGGTATGAAGATAGTTGGTATGAAGATAGTTGGTATGAAGATAGTAGGTATGAAGATAGTAGGTATGAAGATAGTTGGTATGAAGATAGTTGGTATGAAGATAGTAGGTATGAAGATAGTAGGTATGAAGATAGTAGGTATGAAGATAGTAGGTATGAAGATAGTAGGTATGAAGATAGTTGGTATGAAGATAGTAGGTATGAAGATAGTTGGTATGAAGATAGTAGGTATGAAGATAGTTGGTATGAAGATAGTAGGTATGAAGATAGTTGGTATGAAGATAGTTGGTATGAAGATAGTTGGTATGAAGATAGTAGGTATGAAGATAGTTGGTATGAAGATAGTTGGTATGAAGATAGTTGGTATGAAGATAGTAGGTATGAAGATAGTTGGTATGAAGATAGTAGGTATGAAGATAGTTGGTATGAAGATAGTTGGTATGAAGATAGTAGGTATGAAGATAGTAGGTATGAAGATAGTTGGTATGAAGATAGTTGGTATGAAGATAGTTGGTATGAAGATAGTTGGTATGAAGATAGTTGGTATGAAGATAGTAGGTATGAAGATAGTTGGTATGAAGATAGTAGGTATGAAGATAGTTGGTATGAAGATAGTTGGTATGAAGATAGTTGGTATGAAGATAGTAGGTATGAAGATAGTAGGTATGAAGATAGTTGGTATGAAGATAGTTGGTATGAAGATAGTTGGTATGAAGATAGTAGGTATGAAGATAGTAGGTATGAAGATAGTAGGTATGAAGATAGTTGGTATGAAGATAGTAGGTATGAAGATAGTTGGTATGAAGATAGTAGGTATGAAGATAGTAGGTATGAAGATAGTAGGTATGAAGATAGTTGGTATGAAGATAGTTGGTATGAAGATAGTAGGTATGAAGATAGTTGGTATGAAGATAGTTGGTATGAAGATAGTAGGTATGAAGATAGTAGGTATGAAGATAGTAGGTATGAAGATAGTAGGTATGAAGATAGTTGGTATGAAGATAGTAGGTATGAAGATAGTTGGTATGAAGATAGTAGGTATGAGGATAGTAGGTATGAAGATAGTTGGTATGAAGATAGTAGGTATGAAGATAGTTGGTATGAAGATAGTAGGTATGAAGATAGTAGGTATGAAGATAGTTGGTATGAAGATAGTAGGTATGAAGATAGTTGGTATGAAGATAGTAGGTATGAAGATAGTTGGTATGAAGATAGTTGGTATGAAGATAGTTGGTATGAAGATAGTTGAGAACAATTTGACAAAGACTTGAATCCAAGTTTAGAATATTTACCATAACTAACATAGGCCTTTAACCTTACCTCTAACATAGGGCTTTTACCCCTACCTACATGTACATACTGTATTACCTCAATTACCTCAACTACCTCGTATCCCAGCACATTGACTCGGTAGTGGTACTCCTTTTATATATAGCTTTGTTATTGTTGTTTTATTGTGTTACTATTTCCTTTATATTTTAGTGCATGTGACAAATACAATTTGATTTGATTTACCATACAGAGGTTTTTTACTATGCCTCTAACATATAGCATACCTCTAACATATAGCCCACAAGGAAATTAAACATACATACAGTATGAAACATACAGACTATATGGTTTTATCAACTCAGTGTATCGAGCCCTGAATGCTGATTGGCTGAAAGCTGTGGTATATTACGTTGTATACCACAGGTTTATTTGTACTGTTCTAATTACGTTGGTAAACAGTTTATAATAGCAATAAGGCACCTCAATGGTTTGTGCTATATGGCTAATATACCACGGCTAAGGGGCTGTATCCAGGCACTCCGCGTTGCGTTGAGTTTAACAGCCCTTGGCCGGGGTATATTGGCCATATACCACACCCCCTCGGGCCTTGTCAAAGCTAAAATACCACCTCTGCAGGATTAACAATACCACTTGCCCCTGCCTACCCAATAGCAGGTCAGTTATCAGTCATCATTAACCCATACAGATCTGATAGATGCTGCTCTGCCTTACCACTGAGCTCGTCTACAGCTAGGGACTGTACCTCAGACTCAACAGTAATGGCGAGTGCCTACGAGTGCCTACGCTCCCTCACTGCCAGAGATCCTCATTTCATCAAACCTATTTCCGAGGCCTAGAGTAAAATGACATGCACTTGTATGACTCTTTGATGACACAGGGTTTCAGAACAATAAAGCGAGTTTATAAAACAAATTCAGAAACAGGTATAAAAAAATCCCAGATCAATCACAAATAAAAAATCAAATGATGAGCAAAAATGACAGTAAAGTAAATTGATAGACCACCTTCAGTGCCCTTAACTAAACCCCTGTTGGGGTGTGCCAATAAAATGTTTTTGGTCCGTTACAATTTGACGAGAAGCGCAATATTTAATAACAAGAAAAACAGTTTCTTATCTTCTACAACTCTATAAACAGTTTTTTGGCTCCCCCCCTCAGGATTGTCAGTCCCTCAGATGGCATCTAAAACTCCTAACAGCTCATTTATACTAAACCTCTATCAATGAGGTAACCTTAAGGATTCCTCCCAGAATTAACATTTTAACTGAGTATAATAATATAAGTATAAAAATACTTTACTGCAATATTTCACAGAAAGTTGTAATACAAATATTGAAACTGAATAGAAAGGAAAGCAGAAAAAAAATCTAATCTGGAGATAAACCTGTCATTCAAAAGAAGCACTTAAAAGGCAAGGAGTCGTCTAATAGTGAAATGAAGGGTTATTTAAGCAAAAAGGCCTGAGAGGGTGTGGAATACGGCCAATATAGTTTAAAAAATCACAATATATTTAAAAAAATCACAATATATTTTAAGCTTAAAAAGCTACAGCAAAAATCTTCTTCCAGCAGTTGACAGGTTCTTTTAGCAAGCTCATACTGTAGATCATTTTTTCCATTTTCGTTTCTGCTAGCTGATTGTGGTAAACACCTACCCTAATGACACATCTAGTGATGAACATCTAATGCGGTCCTCATCCCTCTTAACCCCCACTTTTAACCTAAGCAGGACATCCATCCGCTTCACCCCTAACCGTTCTAACTTGGGGATTTCCAGATCAAGGGAACATCCTTAATGTACCTTAGTATTAACCTTAACTTTTAAACATTCATTCTTAAACATTATTCTTCCTTACCACACTCAATTACAATCGTACTCCAACTCAATGTATCACTCCCATTACATATTTAACCTCCACCAACTTAAACATTTCATCATTACAACAGTTCAACGTTTATAACCTTTCATCATCAACATCCTACAGGCCCTAATGCCTTGTTCCTCTAAGCTTAACGAACCTAGTCTATATGCATCATACCTTAAAGCAAACAACATTATAACATTGTTAACCATTTACTGCGTTCCTCTAATCACCTTTTAATAATATATTCCACTATACATTTCCCCCATGCTTTCAAACTTTAACATTTCACATATTTAACCATTAATCATTATTTTAGTAAATTCCAGTCCCAATTTCTTTATGTAACTTATTTTTCTATTTTTTCAATGTCAATTGTCTCTCAAAATTCATTATTTGTGCTCCGTGTGTGTGTGTGTGCGTGTGAAAGTGGAACTTAATCATAAGTGTGTGCGTGGGTACATGCAAATGTGTCTCTAAAATGTCACAGAGAACTGGACCTTAGCCCACTGCTCTTGACAGCCTTATCGCTTAACTATAAAATGGGTGGTTCGAGCCCTGAATGCTGATTGGCTGACAGACGGGGTATATCAGACCATGTACCACAGATATGACAAGATGTATTTGTACTGCTCTAATTACGTTGGTAACCAGCACCTTGAGGGTTTGTGGTATATGGCCAATATATCACGGCTAAGGGCTGTATCCAGGCACTCCACGTCTCCGCGTCTTACATAACAGCCCTTTCACGTGGTATATTGGCCATATACCACACCCCTTCGCGCCTTTTTGCTTAAATAACCATTCATTTCACTATTAGACGACTCCTTGCCTTTTAATTTTGTGCTCAATAAAGAATATAAGTGCTTCTGTTGAATGACAGGTTCCAGATTTGATTGCTTGTTAAATGTTTTCTGCTTTCCTTTCAGTCTATTCAATGAGTATTAAAACTCTCTGTGGAATATTGCAGTAATAAGCAGTTGCAGTAATACATTTTAATCTGTTGTAGAGGTGTTTTCTCCATGTATGTGTTCAGCAACCCATTGTTGTTTGCTCACCTTTCCCTTCAATACTTTATGGTTTACTTAAAAAAAACATGCATATACACAAAAGAAGCATATTGTACATAATTTTGGTCAAACTTGGGCATTAGCTAACAAAAATCCCTTTCTCCGACAGTTTAGATCACTAACTACTGAGAAAGACACTTCTGAACAATAAGCACTTTAACCTGTGAGGATCTGACATTCTTAGGCAGAGATATTGCAACCAAGGGCACAAGAGTAGACACTCTAGTTGTAGATTTAGGGAATTCACTACCCAGATCATTGTTTCAAAAGATTGATGATGGTGGACCTCAAATTGCACAAAGAGGGCGCCATTTTGCCACAAATTTATTTATTGTTCCAACAGTCTATGTCTCTCTCTCTCTCTCTCTCTCTCTCTCTCTCTCTCTCTCTCTCTCTCTCTCTCTCTCTCTCTCTCTCTCTCTCTCTCTCTCTCTCTCTCGCTCTCTCGCTCTCTCTCTCACAACGAAAGGTTATAACACGAAAGCTTAACATCAGTATTCAAAACACTCTTCTTTAAGTCAGGATTTTGTGTTAAACGCTCTCCAACAAAGCTTTCTTAGTGCCCAACAAGCTTTCTCTGCCCTTAACCTTGTTCTGAACACCTCCAAAACAAAGGTCATGTGGATTGGGAAGAAGAATGCCCCTCTCCCCACAGGTGTGATTACTACCTCTGAGGGTTTAGAGCTTGAGGTAGTCACCTCATACAAGTACTTGGGAGTATGGCTAGATGGTAAACTGTCCTTCTCTCAGCACATATCAAAGCTGCAGGCTAAAGTTAATCTACACTTGGTTTCATCTATCGTAATAGCTTCTCTTTCCATATCTGAGATAGGGGGGAGTGAGATCTACTGCAACCCTCATCCTCCACATACAACACCCGTTCTACCAGTCACATTCTATTAAATGTCCCCAAAGCACACACATCCCTGGGTCGCTCGTCTTTTCAGTTTGCTGTCATGTGTTGCTATGTTGTTGTCTTAGATCTCTCTTTATGTAGTGTTGTGTTGTCTCTCTTGTCATGATCTGTGTTTGGTCCTATATTTTTTTAAATGTATTTTTAATCCCAGCCCCCGTCCCCCGCAGGAGGCTTTTTGCATTTTGGTAGGCTGTCATTGTAAATAAGAATTTGTTCTTAAACTGACTTGCCTAGTTAAATATTAAATATAGGCTAAATAAAATAAATACATGATCGTACCATGATATGCCTGTCAGACAGACATACAGTTGTATACAGGTAATCTGTACTGTACTGTACAATATACACTGAGTGTACAAAACATTAAGAAAACCTACCTAATATTGAGTTGCACCCCCCCCCCCATTCTTCATACACACGGGAAACTGTTGAATGTGAAAAACCCAGCAGCATTGCCTTGCCCATTCACCCTCTGAATGGCACACATACACAATCCATGTCTCAATTTTCTCAAGGCTTAAAAATACTTATTTAACCTGTCAGTGTCTCCCCTTCATCGACACTGACTGAAGTAGATTTAACAAGTGACATCAATAAGAGATCACAGCTTTCACCTGGTCAGGCTATGTCATGGAAAGAGCAGGGTTCATTGTGTATACTCAGTGTATAATCCCACAGTACACATGGCTGTCATTGTACAAAATATTATGAACACTGCTCTTTTCCATGACATATACTGACCAGGTGAATCCCATTCCTATAAGAAGTAGAAGACCATAGATTACAACTGTACAGTTTAGAAGATAGAAATAGACACATGACGCATCACTTGGACAGGTTGTCACTTGCCTGCATCCCAAAGGGCACCCTATTCCCTTTGTAGTGCACTATGTTTGACCAAATCAATCAAAAGACAATCAAATCAAATGTTATTTGTCACATGATTTGTAAACAACAGGTGTAGATTAACAGATTCACTACAAAAAAATGTTGTTCGGATTGTCTGGGATTGGTCTGAAAACTATCCGTTATTGACAGAGAGGTTTGGAACTCTCTTATTGGTCTATTAACTCATTTCCCACCTAGTGATGTCACTAGGCAGGCCAAAACTCCATCCCACCAAAACAGGTAAATAAATGTGGTATTTTTTCAAACAGCTCTTACACTAAAATGGCATTATCATACATTTTACAATTTCACGGTATTATTCAAACTACATAGTGTGTAAATATATTTATACAACGGGTGGGTCTAATCTTGAATGCTGATTTGTTTAAAACGCATTCCAGGCGATGTCTATTCCACAAGTTACCACTGGCTAAATCAATGACGTTAAAATGCTTATTTACTCTGTTCCATCTCACTGCGCAATCCATTGTTTCATCAGCCCAGCCAGGCAATTTATATACTTGATCTCCACTATAAAAAGCATCTAGACATTATCTCATATTTCTTTTAGACTAACTTTAGTTTTCAAAAGCGGAGATTTGAATAAACCTTGCTTTTTGAACATTGTTTCAATATTCAAATTCGATCTCCAGCTGCCCCATAGTGTCGGGAGCCGGAACTAGACAGACAGGCAGGCAGCGTTTCTCAGCCAGTCAAAATCATGAGTCAGCTGGCAAGAAAAGTGATCTTGAAATAAGGGCCTGTTGCTTTTTGTTGTATGGCATAATGGCGGTCTCTTTTGGGCAATTTGAGGTCCACCCTCAATCTTTTGAAACAATGATCTGGGTAGTGAATGGTCTAAATCCAGTGGTGGAAAAAGAACAACATTTTCATACTTGAGTAAAAGTAAAGATACCTTAATAAAAAATGACTCAAGTGAAAGTGAAAGTCACCCAGTGAAATACTACTTGAGTAAAAGTCTAAAAGGATTTGGTTTTAAATGTACTTAATTTAAATGTACTTAATTTAAATGTACTTAAGTGTCAAAAGTAAATGTTATTGCTAAAATATACAAAAGTAAAAGTAAAAGTATAATTAATTTCAAATTCCTTATATTAAGCAAACCAGACGGCACCTTTTTCTTGGTTTTACAGTTAGCTAGGGGCACGCTCCAACACTTAGACATTATTTACAAATGAAGCATGTGTTTAGTGAGTCCGCCAGATCAGAGGCAGAAGGGATGAGCAGGGATGTTCTCTTGATAAGTGTGTGAATTGGACCATTTTCCTGTCCTGTTAATCATTCAAAATGTATCGAGTACTTTTGGGTGTCAGGAGTAAAAAGTACATATTTTTCAAAGTAAAAATTATAAAAAATATATAAATATTAAAGTAAAGTACACATACCCCAAAACACTACTTAAGTAGTACTTTCAAGTACTTTTACTTAAGTACACCACTGCCTAAATCTATCACTAGAGCGTCTACTCTTGTCCCGTTGGTCCCAATATCTCTGGCCAAGAATGTCAGATCCTCACAGTGATCTAAACTGTCTGAGAAAGGGATTTTTGTTAGCTAATGCCCAAGTTTGACCAAAATGATGGAAAATATGCTTATTTTGTGAATATGCATGTTGGTTAAATGACAGGCCATATCTATGTAAAAAAAAAAAAAAAAAGATTGAAGGGAAAGGTGAGCAAACAACAATGGGTTGCTAAGAACGTTGCCAGCCGGTATGGCAATGGAACATTTAGAACGAACGACTGGATCGCGTCCATAGACAGAGAACAAAAAGACTGAACAACTGGGTCGCATCTCTGGCAACCAAACCGATAGAACAAACAACCAGCCGGCTTGGGTAGCAACCCTAGATTTGTATCAGGACTATATCTTGTGGGAGGATGAAATAGTAAGAATAAATTAATTAATTCAAACCATTATTTGAATATGTTGGTAACCCGTTTTATAAAAGGGATAATGCCCACGAAGCTGGTGTTTGGAGGATATACACGGTTTGCTGGCCCTCAACAAACCCCATGGTTTGCCGTGCCAATAGATCCTCCAAACACCGGCTTTGATAGCATTATCACTTAAATAAAACACAGGAAAATCACGTTTTTGATGCACTAGGCCTTTCAGGGAGGTTTTTGTGTTGTGCCAGCCATCAGTTGAGACACAACATGCTCTTGAATACATGCTCATGTTTTGGGAATACTCAAATTGAATAAAATGGAAATATTTACTTTCAAATGGTACCATAAAGATGGTTGAAAGACCACACATCAGGGAATGTTGACTTGAATTGGGAATATATATATCAAAGCTACAATATGTAACACTCTGGTCATTGACATGACCAAATTCACATAGAAATTTGTGTTATAGATCAATCATTCTCATTGAACGCATGTTTAAGAAGCGGTAGATCTGTTATATGTGCTCTCTATGTGTGCTATTTCTGTGCTTCCTATTCTTACATTTTGTTTCTGCGTCTTTTACTTTCGGATTTGTACACCAGCTTCAAACATCTGAAAATACAATATTTTTATAGAAAATATATTTCACAGCAGTTTAGATGGTACAATTATTCTCTACACTAAACTTGCTTGTTAAGTCACATAAACTGAAATTAGGCAAACTATTAGAAAATGATGTCATGGCTTTAGAAGCTTCTGATAGGCTAATTGACTTCATTTGAGTCAATTGGAGGTGTACCTGTGGGTGTATTTCAAGGCCTACCTTCAAACTCAGTGCCTCTTTGCTTGACATCATGGGAAAATCTAAAGAAATCAGCCAAGACCTCAGAAATACAATTATAGACCTCCACAAGTCTGGTTCATCCTTGGGAGCAATTTCCAAACGCCTGAAGGTACCAAGTTCATCTGTACAAACAATAGTATGCAAGTATAAACACCATGATACCCCCGGACAGGGCCAAACAGGCAGGATATAACCCTAGCCACTCTGCCAAAGCACAGTCCGCACACCACTAGAGGGATATCTTCAACCACCAACTTACCATCCAGAGACAAGGCCGAGTATAGCCCACAAAGACCTCCGCCACGGCACAACCCACGGGAGGGACGGCATGGAAGAGCACCAGTAAGCCAGTGACTCAGCCCCTGTAGTAAGGTTAGAGGCAGAGAATCCCAGTGGAGAGAGGGGATCCGGCCAGGCAGAGACAGCAAGGGTGGTTCGTTGCTCCAGTGCTTTTCTGTTCACCTTCACACTCCTGGGCCAGACTACACTCAATCATATTACATACTGAAGAGATCTTCAATAAATAAAGACTTAAAGGTTGAGACCGAGTCTGCGTCTCTCACATGGATAGGCAGACCATTCCATAAAAATGGAGCTCTATAGGAGAAAGCCCTGCCACCAGCTGTTTGCTTAGAAATTCTAGTGACAGTAAGGAGGCCTGCGTCTTGTGACCGTAGCGTACGTGTAGGTATGTACGACAGGACCAAATCGGAAAGATAGGTAGGAGCAAACCCATGTAATGCTTTGTAGGTTAGCACTAAACCTTGAAATCAGCCCTTGCCTTAACAGGAAGCTAGTGTAGAGAGGCTAGCACTGGAGTAATATGATACAATTATTTGGTTCTAGTCAAGATTCTAGCAGCCGTGTTTAGCACTAACTGCTTTATCCGGGTAGCCGGAAAGTAGAGCATTGCAGTAGTCTAACCTAGAAGTGACAAAAGCATGGATTAATTTTTCTGCATAATTTTTTGACAGAAAGTTTCAGATTTTTGCAATGTTACATAGATGGAAAAAACCTGTCCTTGAAACAGTCTTGATATGTTCGTCAAAAGAGAGATCAGGGTCCAGAGTAACGCAGAGGTCCTTCACAGTTTTATTTGAGACGACAATCATCAAGATTAATTGTCAGATTCAACAGAAGATCTCTTTGTTTCTTGGGAACTAGAACGAGCATCTCTGTTTTGTCCGAGTTTAAAAGTAGAATATTTGCCGCCATCCACTTCCTTATGTCTGAAACACAGTCTTCAAGGGAGGGCAATTCTAGGGCTTCACCATGTTTCATCGAAATGTACAGCTGTGTGTCATCTGCATTGCAGTGAAAGTTAACATTATGTGACATCACCAAGAGGTAAAATATATAGTGAAAACAATAGTGGTCCTAAAACGGAGCCTTGAGGAACACCGCAATTTACAGTTGATTTGTCAGAGGACAAACCATCCACAGAGACAAACTGATATATTTCCGACAGATAAGATCTAAACCAGGACAGAACTTGTCCGTGTAGACCAATTTGTGTTTCCAATCTCTCCAAAAGAATGTGGTGATCGATGGTATCAAAAGCAGCACTAAGGTCTAGGAGCACGAGGACAGATGCAGAGCCTCAGTCTGACGCTATTAAATGGTCATTTACCACCTTCACAAGCGCAGTCTCAGTGCTATGATGGGGTCCAAAACCAGACTGAAGCGTTTTGTATACATTGTTTGTCTTCAGGAAGGCAGTGAGTTTCTGCACAACAGCTTTTTCAAAAAATGTTGAGAGGAATGGGAGATTCGATATAGGCCGATAGTTTTTTATATTTTCTGGGTCAAGGTTTGGCTTTTTCAAGAGAGGTTTTATTACTGCCGGTTTTAGTGAGTTTGGTACACATCCGATGAATAGAGAGCCGTTTATTATGTTCAACATAGGAGGGCCAAGCACAGGAAGCAACTCTTTCATTAGTTTAGTTGGAATAGGGTCCAGTATGCAACTTGAAGGTTTAGAGGCCATGATTATTTTCATCAATGTGTCAAGAGATATAGTACAAAAAAACGTGAGTGTCTCCCTTGATCCTAGGTCTTGGCAGAGTTGTGCAGACTTAGAACAACTGAGCTTTGGAAGAATACGCAGATTTAAAAAGGAGTCCGTAATTTGCTTTCTAATGATCATGATCTTTTCCTCAAAGAAGTTCATGAATTTATCACTGCTGAAGTGAAAGCCATCCTCTATAGGGGAATGCTGCTTTTTAGCTAGTTTTGGGACAGTATCAAAAATACCTGCAGTAGATTCACGTCCTGTCCAATGGGGGTGTACTTGTACATTGAAGCTGCCTCATGTTACAGAAGCAGGGGGATAGGCTCCTGCCCTGTTGACTGTTCTGGCTTGGATAAGGCTAGTCTCATGTCAAGTGAGAGGTAAATACCTATATATACTCTACAATGCAAGGTAAGGTTAAGGTGAAATAAAGGTGAATACTCACTGGGCACACCACATCAACGTCAACAATTGGGTAATATGTTGTTGAGGTGTTGATCAATGAGCTTACAACTTATATTTACCCACTCAAAAAGACAGCCAGAAGTTTGTTGAGTTCACAATGTGTTATCATGCTTTCAACCAAAATAAAAGCACAACCAAATCCAATTTTTGGTTTAGTTGTCACCTAAATGTGTTACCACTGCACTTTCAGCCATTAAAAAAAACACAACAAAGTTCAAATGGGAATACAATGCCAGATATTTTGTTTATTTATACAACAACGTAATGTGTTCTCACTGTGCTTTATCTTATAGCAGAACCAAATGAACTAGATTACAGTTGAGATGACATTAAAACGTATACATGGTGCAAGTGATCAACGCTGTTGGAGATTCTTCACAGATTATTACAGCAATTGTGAAGATCTCCACAGACCTGCGTCTTTTGCACGCTATCTTGAACATGCATGCTTTGATTATATAAGACATTTAAAGCTACAGTAACCTCGAAATGTGGCCATGGATGTGTACATTAGTTTGTAAAATAACCTTAACTTTAGAATATTTACTGTATTACAAACGTCATATTGAATTGTTTTTGGTTGAAAATATAACCAAATATCAACAGTTTAAGTAGATTATCTTCTTCTTGGATAGTTTAATCTGTGACACTTACTAAGGGATAGATTCAATAACATCCGCATAGGGGTTGTTATGGAGATGTAGGAGGTGGAACTGCGTTAGAGCTGTCAAATCCACAAGTGGCTCGTTGCCTTACTTTATCATGGACACTGCATGCAATGAAACCAGACCCGACTATAAACCGACAAATCCAACGCAGCCGCGTCACAAGTTCAAAAACTTGAATTAGACTGATAGGCTATAAATCCGCTCATCCAAATTAACATTTAAACATGCATTAGCCTAACATATGCTTGTCTCAAAGATTAAGCCATGCAAGTCTAAGTACACAGGGCCGGTACAGTGAAACTGCGAATGGCTCATTGGTTTGACATCAACAGTTTGACACTTGAGAGTTATTTCTAACATTGATACAGCCTACACTTAATACTTCTAAGGAAGGGATTATCAGCCACTCACCTACAGTATGTGTCAGCTCATACTGTAGATACAGCTCCAACACCGTCGAAACATCTTCTATGCGGATGTCGGCCAACGAAGGTTAACGCTCTATCTGTTTAAATCTGGCCATTCGTTTGGTTTTAATTCCAGTTTGGATTCACACCTCCATCTCAAACAAGCATTTTTGTCCTGGCCAATTTTATATTGGAATGTGATACAAAACAAGGCACGCCTCCAAGCTGTCAGGTGTTTGGAGTGTTTATCCGTCTGGATTTTAAAACATTAAAAAAATTATGAATATAATAATTGGAATAATTATGTCCCCCCCCCACTTCTAAAACCCCTGATTCTCACGATAGCACATTGGTAATAGTAAGTGACAAATATCAAAGCTAAGCTGGGTTTGGTTAAAACCCTGGATGGGAGAACGAAGGGGTAGCTGTAGATAGATAAACTCTCCAGTAGGAGGCGCTGTAGATAGATCAACTCTCCAGTAGGAAGTGCTGCCTGACCCATTGCTTTTTTTTTATGCTAGTGAATATAACGTTAAAGATCTGACATTGTTTCAAAGGAAGAAATGTAACATATTTTATACAAGGTTTGTCTATGTTGAAAATGTATTACAATGATGACATAATCATGTGGTTGAAATTCCACCTCAAAACAACAGTTGATGACTTTCTTTCAAATTCAATGTATTTTACACATAGATTCCACATTACAATACGTTGACAAATTATGTTGAAAAAAAAAAACATAGATTCAACCAGTTTCTACAGTACACAGACGTGACCACAGGTAAGTCTTCTCTTCAAGGTTAGATTAACAGACTCCACAAAGAAGAAGGTCCACGTCCCAACATGGTCAAAAGACGTGTACTACAAAGGGAACAAAAGGGCCATTTGTGACACACACAACCAAGGGAGCTAGATTATTAAGCAAACACACAGTTCAGTTGTTTATGTACAAACAAACAAACAAAGAGGTTTGTTGATAAGGAGTCCATATGTAAACAGGTCCTACATCCTCCCAGTCCTAGCAGTTATCGATTCTACATAGCAGGGATGGGGTCAATTCCAATTGAAAGCAGTAAATTAAGGAAATAAACTGAATTTCCAATTCAATAATCAAAAAAGGGCCATCTATTTTAAATTGCTTCTCAAGAAACTATAAGTAAAAGCTATTTATTTCAAAAGTTTTTCCATTTGTTATAGTTCAAATTCAAATCACTTCCTGAATTGACTACCTTCAATTGGAATTGGCCCCAACCCTGCGACATAGTAAGTACTGTAGTGGATGAGGTGGGTGAGGTGAGTTTCTCCCATACTGTACATTGAAGAGCTTGGAGCTTTGAGCACAAATCAATATTGTCCCTAAAGAGCAATCGATTTGCAGCAGTAATAGTCTCAAACGGCCCTCTCCAGGGCAGCCCTGGTCTTAATAGTATTAAATGAATGGTTCATTAAGCAGTAGTCCTCTAGTCCTCTGGCTGGAGCTGCAGGGAGGTGTGGAGAGAGGAGCAATAGATCAGTCAAATATCTCCTCTCCTTCTTCAGGTGGAGAGATGCCTTCATATTTCAATCAGTGGTATTCAGGGGGTGGTAAAATGAATACTGTCCTTCCTCTTTTCTCCTCTCTCCCCCTTTCTACCCACAGTCAGGATCCAATGAAATTCTGGGCAGATGTGAAGGGGGTGGTAGTATGTCTCTCCCCCCTTCCCTCACCCATAGCGAGGGTCCATATCAGTAGGTAGACTGGGGGGTGATAGGATGTATTCCGTGAGGCCTCCATGTATAGTAGAGGAGGTCAGGCTCTTCCTGTTCTTCTTCATGGCCGACCTTCTCTGCCAGCGACACAGCAGCACCTCCACCTGTTATTGTTAAACCGATGACAGAAGAAATAAATAAATAATTTCATACAAATTCTCAGGTCGTTATTGTAAAAGAGAACGTGTTCTCAATGATTTACCTGGTTGCAGTTTTTTCTGTGGTTAAATGTACTGTCTGTATAATTTGCATCTCAGTAGTAATAATCATGTTATGGGTTAGGGCTGATAGATTGTACATGACTGTTTTACATCTTGACTTTTTTATATCATTCTATACTCCTAGTATGAATAGATGCTTTTTATATATCCTTAGAGATTGAAAGAAGTGTTCGATTTTAAGCTCTTTGTGTATGAGAAGTGTAATTATGTAGTGGACTGCAGTGGATTGTAGCAATGCGTACTCCCTATAACTCAAGGCCTCTTCTGACTGATGAGAAGACCTGCGATACGCTCGGAGGAGCACCGAGAAATACTGGTTGATGGAAAAGTACTGAAACACATCTTAGTGGAAAGGAAAGGGTGAGAGGTCAGGGTATAAGGCGGCAGGTAGCCTAGTGGATAGAGCGTTGGGCCAGTAACCGAAAGGTCAAGGTCAAGGTAAAAATCTGTCGTTCTGCCCCTGAAGAACCCACTGTTTACCGGTAGGCCGTCATTGTAAATAAGAATTTGTTCTTAACTGACTTGCCTAGTTAAATAAAGGTTAAATTAAAATATAATAACATAAACGGACACTGTACTGAATGTAATGTTCTCCGCTGAAGCATTCAGTCGGGTGTAATATATCTAGTTTGAGCTTTTTTGGGGTGTCCGCCTGGAGTTCGTACCAGAAATCTAGAACCTAACAGTACCTAAAGCAAAACAAAAAATATATAAAATGCTCAAATACATTTGCAGATTGTCTGATAATTTTCTTGTTTTGTGCCTGGATTTTGTATCTTAAGAACTTTAAATACATTTGTCATCAATTAATAAAAAAATGAATTGTAAAGTGTTTTGTTTCGCGAACATCAGAACATTGTTTTTAACAGAAGAGAAACAGTTGCAATGTGTTCCCTGCTTCCAGCAATCAGTAAATACTACTGCACAAAACGGTACATTGTTCTATCAGTACACCAGGTAGAATATAGGGAAAGATTTCTAATTTATTTATATGATTCTTTACAACATCAGGGACATGTAGAGATGCAGAGAATGAAGACAAGTCATCATCTCCAACATTGTGACCTTCCATTACAGAGCTTTGCTTTGAAGGAGAATTCGTCCTATACATTCAGTTGGGTTCCTCCACTGTATTCACTATTCCTTATTTGTATTGGAGATTGTGTAAACCTTTCTTAAACGGAACGAAATGGGGATAAATATACCTGAAATTGTCCAATAGAAACTCTCGTTTGCAACTGTTGGACTAATGATTACACCCTAGATCAGCTAGAGGCAGGCAAGAGTGTGTAAAGCGGCATTGAATGTGTCACTGTCTGTCACCTTGATTACTCAAAATTCTCTCAACCTGTGCACCTACACTACCGTTCAAAAGTTACGGTTGTATTGTTTTTGACAGAAAAGCAAAAACAAAATCCTTTAAAATAACATCAAATTGATCAGAAAAACTGTGTAGACATTGTTAATGTTGTAAATGACTATTGTAGATGGAAATGGCAGATTTTTTATGGAATATCTACATAGAGGCCCTTATCAGTAACCATCACAGACTGGCCAGTAAAAATCAAAGATTAAGATAGGCAAAAGAACACAGACTCTGGACAGAGATATGGCTTTTCTTTGCAACTCTGCCCAGAAGGACAGCATCCCGGGGGTCGCCTCTTCACTGTTGACATTGAGACTGGTGTTTTGCGGGTACTATTTAATGAAGCTGCCAGTTGAGGACTTGTGAGGCGTCTGTTTCTCTAACTAGACACTCTAATGTACTTGTCTTCTTGCTCAGTTGTGCACCGGGGCCTCCCACTCCTCTTTCTATTCTGGTTAGAGCCAGTTTGCGCTGTTCTGTGAAGGGAGAAGTACACAGCGTTGTACGTGATCTTCAGTTTCTTGGCAATTTCTCGCATGGAATAGCCTTCATTTCGCAGGACAAGAATAGACTGACAAATTTCAAAAGAAAGTTCTTTGTTTCTGGCCATTTTGAGCCTGTAATCGAACCCACAAATACTGATGATGCTCTAGATACTCAACTAGTCTAAAGAAGGCCAGGTTTATTGCTTCTTTAATCAGGACAACAGTTTTCAGCTGTGCTAACATAATTGCAAAAGGGTTTTCTAATGATCAATTAGCCTTTTAAAATGATAAACTTGGATTAGCTAACACAACGTGCCATTGGAACACAGGAGTGACGGTTGCTGATAATGGGTCTCTGTACGCCTAGATATTCCATTCAAAATCAGCCGTTTCCAGCTACAATAGTAATTTACAATATTTGTATTTGTATTTATTATGGATCCCCCATTAGCTGCTGCCAAAGCAGCAGCTACTCTTCCTGGGGTCCAGCAAAATTAAGCCAGTTTATATAATTTCTTTAAACATTACTGTTACGAATCCCTTTTGCCCCGCAGTCTAGGGGGAATGGAATCGAGACCCGCAACATATCTCATGCAAATTATTATAGTGAAAAGGAACAGTGAGAACAGAAATACAACTAAAAATACATTCACAGATTTCACAACACACTGTGCCATCAGGCCTCTACTCCACCACTACCACAAATCTACAGCACTGAATCCATGTGTATGTATAGCGCGTATGTTATCGTCTGTGTGAGTGTATGCATGTGTCTATGCCAAAATTTGTTTTTTTATCTGCTTTTTTTAATAACAATTTTACTGCTTGCGTCAGTTATTTCATGTGGAATAGAGTTCCATGTAGTCATGGCTCTATGTAGTACTGTGCGCCTCCCATAGTCTGTTCTGGACTTGGGGACTGTGAAGAGACCTCTTGTGGCATGTCTTGTGGGGCATTCAACATGTCAATACCTCTCATAAATAAAAGTAGTAATGAAGTCAATCTCTCCTCCACTTTCAGCCAGGAGAGATTGACATGCATATTATTAATTTTAGCTCTCTGTGTACATCCAAGGGCCAGCCATGCTGCCCTGTTCTGAGCCAATTGCAATTTTCCTAAGTCCTTTTTTGTGGTGCCTGACAACACGACTGAACAGGGGTCTAGGTGCGACAAAACTAGGGCCTGTAGGACCTGCCTTGTTGATAGTGTTGTTAAGAAGGCAGAGCATCGCTATATTATAGACAGACTTCTCCTCATTTTAGCTACTACTGCATCAAGATGTTTTGAACATGATAGTTTACAATCTAGGGTTACTCCAAGCAGTTTAGTCATCTCAACTTGCTCAATTTCCACATTATTTATTACAAGATTTAGTTGAGGTTCAGGGATTAGTGATTGTTATGTTCCAAATACAATGCTTTAAGTTTTAGAAATATTTAGGGCTAACTTACTCCTTGCCACCCACTCTAAAACTAACTGCAGCTCTTTGTTGAGTGTTGCAGGCATTTCAGTCACTGTAGTAGCTGACATGTAGTGTTGAGTCATCCGCATACATAGACACTCTGACTTTGCTCAAAGTCAGTGGCATGTCATTAGTAAAAATTTAAAAAAGCAAGGGGCATAAACAGCTACCCTGGGGAATTCCTGATCCTAACTGGATTATGTTTGAGAGGCTTCCATTAAAGAACACCCTCTGTGTTCTGTTAGTCAAGTAACTCTTTATCCACATTATAGCAGGGGGTGTAAAGCCATAACACATACGTTTTTCCAGCAGCAAACTATGATTGATAATGTCAAAAGCTGCACTGAAGTCTAACAAGACAGCCCCCACAATAATTTTATCATCAATTTCACACAGCCAATCATCAGTAATTTGTGTAAGTGCTGTGCGTGTTGAGTGTCCTTCCCTCTTATACACTATATTAGGCCCAACCTTTGGAACTTTGGTTTTCCTAGATATGGCTATTATATTGTGATCACTACATCCTATGGATTTGGATACTGCTTTAAAGCAAATATCTGCCGCATTGGTAAAGATGTGATCAATACATGTTGATGATTTAATTCCTGTGCTGTTTGTAACTACCCTGGTAGATTGACTGACAACCTGATCCAGGTTGCAGGCACTGGTTACAGTTTGAAGTTTTTTCCTGAGTGGGCAGCTTGATGATATCCAGTAAATATTTAAATCACCCAGAATATATATTTCTCTGTTGATATCACATACATTATCAAGTATTTCACACATATTATCCAGACACTGACTGTTAGCACTTGGTGGTATATAGCAGCCTCCCACAAGAATGGGCATTAGGTGAAGCAGATGAACCTGTAGCCATATTACTTCAACAGTATTTAACATTAGATCATTAACAATGTCTAGACTGTATTTCTGATCAATTTGTTATTTTAATGGACAGAAAAGTCGTTTTTCTTTCAAAAACAAGGACATTTCTAAGTGACCCCAAACATTTGAACGGTAGTGCACGTTGTAAACTTTTATTCATATGCTAGGTTGTAGCAACCTCATGATGGGTATAGGGAACATTTGAGTATCATGTAGTATGTTACATTCAGCTGGTTGAATGGAATATGAATGACAGTCATCCAATGTGCTGTAATAGAAATAAGGCCAAAAAAGATCATCCTCCCTCGTCGTCATCCCTCATCCACTGATGAGCACCGGGCGCCGAAGACGTGGATGTCGATTAAGGCAGCCCACCGCACCTCTCTGATTCAGAGGGGTTGGGTTAAATGCGGAAGACACATTTCGGTTGAAGGCATTTGGTTGTACAACTGACAAATAATGGTGACTTTGAATACATTGAATTGTGAATGCATTTTTCACACAATGTACTTCATTTTCCATTTTCTTTTTAAATCAGGAATAATACTTGATTTGATTGTATGAAATTTCTATGGTAAATAAATTATAAAAGAAGAGCAATTACCCATAATTCTGCACTTTTCTATAGCTGCATCATCATGATGTAGTGACTGCAAAGAAAATCAGTTGATCTACTGGGACATTTAAAAGACAGACTAACTTTCTGTTTTGTCCGCTTAGACTGAAGTATGTTTGTGCTAGACCTTTTTCAGTAAGTCGTGTTCTTTTGATTCATGTAATGGCAATTTTGACTTTCATTTAGATTAATGCATTTATTATGTTTTGAGAAGGCAACTACATTTTGAAAATGTATTTAATGTTTCGCATTAGGCTACTGAGTTAGTTCTGTGTCATGTGAAAATCGCCATGAAAATAGACAATATTGTAAAATAAAATAAAAATATTAAAGGCAAAATACAAATAATTCTCAAATATACAGAACCAGTCAAAAGTTTGGATACACCTACTCATTCAAGGCTTTTTCTTTATTTTTTACTATTTCCTACATTGTAGAATAATAGTGAAGACATCAAAACTATGAAATGACACATATGGAATCATGAAGTAACCAAAAAAGTGTTAAACCCTCCCTTTGCCTAGATGACAGCTTTGCTTAGATGACAGTTAGCATTCTCTCAACCAGCTTCATGAGGAATGCTTTTCCAACAGTCTTGAAGGAGTTCCCACATATGCAGAGCACTTGTTGGCTGCTTTTCCTTCACTCTGCGGTCCAAGTCATCCCAAACCATCTCAATTGGGTTGTGGTCGGGTGATTGTGGAGGCCAGGTCATCTGATGGAAAACTCCATCACTCTCCTTCTTGGTCAAATAGCCCTTACACAGCCTAGAGGTGTGTTTTGGGTCAATGTCCTCTTGAAAAAATAATGATAGTCCCACTAAGCACAAACCAGATGGGATGGTTTAATCAAAAGAACACGACGCTGTGTCTCACAAAGACACATCGGTTGGAACCAAAAGTCTCAAATTTGGACTCATTAGTCCAAAGGACAGATTTCCACCGGTCTAATGTCCATTGCTGGTGTTTCTTGGCCCAGGCAAGTCTCTTCTTCAGCAATTCGACCATGAAGGCCTGGTTCACGCAGTCTCCTCTGAACAGTTGAGGTTGACATGTGTCTGTTACTTGAACTCTGTGAAGCATTTATTTGGGCTGCAATCTGAGGTGAAGTTAACAGTAATGAACTTATCCTCTGCAGCAGAGGTAACTCTGGGTATTCCTTTCCTGTGGCGGTCCTCATCAGAGCCAGTTTCATCATAGCGCTTGATGGTTTTTGCAACTGCACTTGAAGAAACTTTCAAAGTACTTGAAATTTTCCACATTGACAGACCGTCATGTCTTAAAGTAATGGACTGTCGTTTCTCTTTGCTTATTTGAGCTGTTCCTGACATAATATTGACTTGGTCTTTTACATAATAGGGCTATTTTGTGTATACCACCCCTACCTTGTCACAACACAACTGATTGGCTCAAATGTATTAAGAAGGAAAGAAATCCCACAAATGAACTTTTAACAAGGCACACCTGTTAATTGAAATGCATTCCAGGTGACAACCTCATGAAGCTGGTTGAGAGAATGCCAAGAGTGTGCAAAGCTGTCATCAAGGCAAAGGGTGGCTACTTTGAAGAATCTCAAATATAACATATATTTAGATTTGTTTAACACTTTAGGTTACTTCATGGTTACTACATGATTCCATAAGTGTTATTTCATAGTTATGTCTCCACTATTATTCTACAATGTAAAGAAAACCCCTGGAATGAGTCGGTGTGTCCAAACTTTTGACTGGTACTGTATACAAATATACAGTGCATTCAGAAAGTATTCAGACCCCTTGACTTTTTCCACATTTTGTTATGTCACAGCCTTGTTCTAAAATGGATTAAATAAAAAAAATCCTCATCAATCTACACACAATACCCCATAATGACATCAGAATACCCCATAATGACAAAGCAAAAATAGGTTTCTAGAAATGTTTGCAAATTTAGAAAAAATTAAAGACAGAAAAAATACCTTATTTATACAAGTATTCAGACCCTTTGCTATGAGATTCGAAATTGAGCTCAGGTGCATCCTGTTTCCATTGATCATCCATGTTTCTACAACTTGATTGGAGTCCACCTGTGGTCAATTCAATTGATTGGACATGATTTGGAAAGGCACACACCTGTCTATATAAGTTCCACAGTTGACAGTGCATGTCAGAGCAAAAACCAAGCCATGAGGTCGAAGGAATTGTCTGTAGAGCTTTGAGACCGGATTGTGTCAAGGCACAGATCTGTGGAAGGATACAAAAACAGTTCTGCAGCATTGAAGGTCCCCAAGAACACGGTGGCCTCCATCATTCTTAAATGGAAGACGTTTGGAAACACCTACTCTTCCTAAAGCTGGCCAACCGGCCAAACTGAGCAATCAGGGGAGAAGGGCCTTGGTCAGGGAGGTGACCAAGAACCCGATGGTCACTCTGACAGAGCTCCAGTTCCTCTGTGGAGATGGGAGAACCTTCCAGAAGGACAACCATCTCTGCAGCACTCCACCATCAGGCCTTTATGGTAGAGTGGCCAGACGGAAGCCACTCCTCAGTAAAAGGCACCAGCCCACTTTGAGTTTCCCAAAAGGCACCTAAAGGATTCTTAGACCATGAGAAACAATATTCTCTGGTCTGATGAAACCAAGATTGAACTCTTTGGCTTGAATGCCAAGCGTCACGTCTGGAGGAAACCTGGCACCATCCCTACGGTGAAGCATGGTGGTGGCATCATGCTGTGGGGATGTTTTTCAGTGGCAGGGACTGGGAGACTAATCAGGATCAAGGGAAAGATGAACAGAGCAAAGTATAGTGAGATCCTTGATGAAAACCTGCTCCAGAGCACTCAGGACCTCAGACTGGGGCAAAGGTTTACCTTCCAGTAGGACAACGACCCTAAGCACACAGCCAAGACAACGCAGGCGTGGCTTCGGGACAAGTCTCTGAATGTCCTTGAGTGGCCCAGCCAGAACCCGGACTTGAACCCGATTGAACATCTCTGGAGAGACCTGAAAAAAGCTGTGCAGCTACGCTTCCCATCCAACCTGACAGGGCTTGAGAGGATCTGCAGAGAAGAATGGGAGAAACTCCCCAAATACAGCTGTGCCAAGCTTGTAGCATCATACCCAAGAAGACTCAAGGCTGTAATCGCTGCCAAAGGTGTTTCAACAAAGTACTGAGTAAAGGGTCTGAATACTTATGTAAATGTGATATTTCAGTATTTTCAATTTCTACAAAACCTGTTTTTGCTTTGTCATTATGGGGTATTGTTTGTAGATCAGTGGTTCCCAAACGTTATAGTGCCGTACCCCTTCAAACATTCAACCTCCAGCTGTGTACCCCCTCTAGCACCAGGGTCAGCGCACTCACAAATGTTGTTTTTTGCTATCATCGTAAGCCTGCCACACACACACACACTATATGATACATTTATTAAACATAAGAATGAGTGTGAGTTTGTCACAACCCGGCTCGTGGGAAGTGACAAAGAGCTCTTATAGGACCAGGGCACAAATAATAATAATCAATAATTTTCCTCTTTATTTAACCAACTTACATATAAAACCTTATTTGTTAATCAAAAATGGTGAATAACTCACCACAGGTTAATGAGAAGGGTGTGCTTGAAAGGATTCACATAACTCTGCAATGTTGGGTTGTATTGGAGAGAGTCTCAGTCTTAAATAATTCCCCACACACAGTCTGTGCCTGTACTTCGTTTTCATGCTAGTGAGGGCCGAGAATCTACTGTCACATAGGTACATGGTTGCAAAGGGCTTCAGTGTCTTAACAGCGCGATTTGCCAAGGCAAGAAATTCTGAGCGCAGCCCTATCCAGAAATCTGTCAGTGGCTTCTGATTCAATTCAATTCACAGAACTGCTTGTTGCAATTTCGATGAGACTCTCTTGTTCAGATATCGGTCAGTGGACTGGAGGCAGGGCATGAAAGGGATAACGAATCCAGTTGTTTGTGTCGTCCGTGTCGGGAAAGTACCTGCACAATTGCTCACCCAGCTCACTCAGGTGCTTCGCTATATCACTTTTGACATTGTCCGTAAGCTTGAGTTCATTTGCACACCAAAAAAAATCATACAATGATGGAAAGACCTGTGTGTTGTCCTTGTTAATGCAGACAGAAAAGAGCTCCAACTTCTTAATCATAGCCTCAATTTTGTCCTGCACATTGAATATAGTTGGAGAGTCCCTGTAATCCTAGATTCAGATCCTTCAGGTGAGAGAAAACATCACACAGATAGGCCAGTGTGAGAAACTCATCATTATGCAAAGCGGTCAGCCAAGTGAAAATGATGGTCAGTAAAGAAAACTTTAAGCTCGTCTCTCAATAAAAAAAAAACGTGTCAATACTTTGCACTTCTGTATGTTGTAAAAGCATTACACGATCGCTGCCCATATCATTGCATAATGCAGAAAATATATGAAAGTTCAGGGGCCCTTCTTCAACAACGTTAAACCATTTTCACTGTAGTGTCCAAAACGTCTTTCAAGCTGTCAGGCATTCCCTTGGCAGCAAGAGCCTCTCGGTGGATGCTGCAGTGGACCCAAGTGGCGTCGGGAGCAACTGCTTGCATGCGCGTTACCACTCCACTATGTCTTCCTGTCATGGCTTTTGCGCCAGTACAGATACAAACACATCTTGACCACCAAAGTCCATTTGATGTCACAAAGCTGTCCAGTAATATCCCCTCATGTTGTCCTGGTCTTCCTTAATTGACCCCCCCATAAACGTAATGGACAAATACCAGGAGCTGTGCCAGGCCCGCCATGTCTGTTGACTCATCCAGCTGTAACGCATATAATTCACTGACTTGTATGTGAAACAGTAATTGTCTCAAAACATCTCCTGCCATGTCACTGATGCATCGTGAAAGTGTTGTTTGATGAAGGCATTGTACCGCGGAAGCAGGAAGAATTTAGTTCTCCAAAATAGTATGGGGCTTGCCTGTCCTAGCCACTTGGTAGCTCACCATATAAGACGCTTCTAGCCCCTTCTTATTAATGGTATCTGTTGCTTTTATACATGTCTTCCTACTCGAAAGTAGTCTTTATTATCGCTCTAAAAACTCCTGTGGCTTATTTTTCAAATTGTCATGTTTCGTTTCTAAATGCCTGTGCAAGAATGAAGGTTTCCCGCGAGAGAGTAACGGTTAATGTGATTGGATGTTAATTATTTGACTAGGCTACCTGTATTTGACATTGTGTTGTTATTTCGCTAAACACAATTTTTGGCAGTGAAACGAGGCTACTCAGGCGAGAGAAAAAACCCCACCCAAATGTATAGCCCTGTTGGAAAATATAAATGTACTGTTTGAAAATGTGAAGAATTATTATTATATATATTTTTAAAATGTGAATCACATCATTATTTGGCGTACCCCTGACGGCATTGTGCGTATCCCAGTTTGGGAATACCTGGTGTAGATTGATGAGAGAATACATTTTTTTTAAATCTAGATAGAATAAGGCTGTAACGTAATAAAATGTGGAAAGAGTCTAGGTGTCTGTATGCACTGTATGTATATATATTTACCAGTGGTGGAAGGTAAATTGAAATATAATTATTTTAGTGTACGTCCCAAATGGCACCCTATTCCCTTTTTAGTGCACTACTTTTGACCAAAGCCCCATGGGCCCTGATCAAAAGTAGTGCACTATACAGAAAATAGGGTGCCATTTAGGATGAACCACTACCTGTTCTCTGAAGAAGCTGGTAGTCAGGGTGTAGAGGATAGGGTTCAGGGCACTATTGATGGGTAATATAAAGATCACCACCCAGGATGAGATGGTACCTGGAGGGGAGAGAGAGAGGGAGTTAGAGGTGTGTGCATGTGGGGTGGTGTGTGTGTGTGTGTGTCCTTGTGTATTACCTGCAGTGTTGGGGAATGGTGAACTTCATGTAGGTCAACTAGTAATTTAACTTTGTTTTGCATTAGCTTGGTGGTAGTTGAACTCAATTCAAATCTAGGTAGTGTTTCCATTAGTTAATAGCTTATTTTTTTTAATCATGTAGCGGTGTAGCTAACTACTGATACTACACACTACTGTTTTACCATGTAGCGGTGTAGCTAACTACTGGAACTACACATGACTGTTTTACCATGTAGCGGTGTAGCTAACTACTGGAACTACACATGACTGTTTTACCATGTAGCGGTGTAGCTAACTACTGATACTACACATGACTGTTTTACCATGTAGCGGTGTAGCTAACTACTGGAACTACACATGACTGTTTTACCATGTAGCGGTGTAGCTAACTACTGGAACTACACATGACTGTTTTACCATGTAGCGGTGTAGCTAACTACTGATACTACACATGACTGTTTTACCATGTAGCGGTGTAGCTAACTACTGGAACTACACATGACTGTTTTACCATGTAGCGGTGTAGCTAACTACTGGAACTACGCACTAATGTTTTACCATGTAGCAGTGTAGCTAACTACTGGAACTACACACTACTGTTTTACCATGTAGCGGTGTAGCTAACTACTGGAACTACGCACTAATGTTTTACCATGTAGCAGTGTAGCTAACTACTGGAACTACACACTACTGTTTTACCATGTAGCGGTGTAGCTAACTACTGGAACTACACACTACTGTTTTACCATGTAGCGGTGTAGCTAACTACTGGAGCTACACACTACTTTTTTCACATAAATAAAATATGGGTAAAGTAGGCAATCATTTCCTTTCTTTTTCGGCATCAGACCTGCCTTATTCTCACTTGAAACATTGTTTTTGTGTTTAATTCCTACCGTCCATCCGTGATGCTAGTGCATTTTGGACTTCAAAACCCTTTTAAACATTATGTGTTTGCACCTGTAGACCTACATATTTCTGGGTTGTACCATTTAGATTAGTCTATTTCTTCTGCATCCATTGATACCAACCATTAGTCTGTATGAGTAGCAGGTGTTTGTGAGACAAGGGCACATCTGAAGGGGCCCCGGTGCGGTTCTTCTCAGAAACCGGTCTGTAACGTCTGAATGGTTTGAGCTACAAACTATTATGACCCATCTATGACGCTCACATGCCACACAAGAGTTGTTCGGAGGTAAGGAATTATTCTACATAGAAGATCATAGGAAATTCCAGGACACACTATATCATTAATAATCATTAATAAACTCACATAGTCACTGTCACAAACTCCAACCTCCACACAGTTGTCATGGACTAGTTGTATATTCATTTCCTACTGAGCAAACAATTAATGTACTTAAAGCATTCTTTAAATACATATTTTATCAGGTTTTTGCTTGGCGGATCTTTTTGACATTGGTCTTCATTGTGAGGCAGATTTTTGCTGGGGTCCTCAGGCCTGATGTTAATAGGCTTTTAACATATGACCCCAAAGTGATCTGTTGTTACAATTTATAGTCTATGACATTTCAGATTTACATAATCATTTTTCACTAATTAGTTTGGCTGTAGTGCACTACTCTTTCAAGGGAACTTTAGTAAAGTAAACTATATTTGTCATAGGGGTAGATTTAGTGTAGCATAACTTCTATGTAAACTAATTGATAGATTGGTAAACTATCTTTTCAGAGTAGCTTCCCCAACAACGATTACCTGGTATCTTGACCTGCAACAGGGACAGTATTTACCTGGTATCTCGACCTGCAACAGGGACAGTATTTACCTGGTATCTCGACCTGCAGCAGTGACAGTATTTACCTGGTATCTCGACCTGCAGCAGTGAAAGTATTTACCTGGTATCTCGACCTGCAGCAGGGACAGTATTTACCTGGTATCTCGACCTGCAGCAGGGACAGTATTTACCTGGTATCTCGACCTGCAGCAGGGACAGTATTTACCTGGTATCTCGACCTGCAGCAGGGACAGTATTTACCTGGTATCTCGACCTGCAGCAGGGACAGTATTTACCTGGTATCTCGACCTGCAGCAGGGACAGTATCTTGACCAGGAAGATGGGGATCCAGCAGAGGGCGTCAGAGAAGACGATGAAGAAGAACCTGTTAGCTACAGCCACGTCTCTGTGTAGCCTGCTCCTCAGGTCTGTAACAAAACAGCCTGTTAGCTACAGCCACGTCTCTGTGTAGCCTGCTCCTCAGGTATGTAACAGAACAGCCACGTTAGCTACAGCCATGTCTGTGTAGCCTGCTCCTCAGGTCTGTAACAAAACAGCCATGTCTGTGTAGCCTGCTCCTCAGGTCTGTAACAAAACAGCCTGTTAGCTACAGCCATGTCTCTGTATAGCCTGGTCCTCAGGTCTGTAACAGAAGAGCCTGTTAGCTACAGTCAGGTCAACAAAGCTTCAACTACAAATAATATTCAAGTTTTACAAGAGGGTTCAGAGTTCACTTGTTGTCTTCCTTTACAGGGCCTTCAGAAAGTATTCACATCCCTTGACTATACAGGGCCTTCAGAAAGTATTCACACCCCTTGACTATACAGGGCCTTCAGAAAGTATTCACACCCCTTGACTATACAGGGCCTTCAGAAAGTATTCACACCCCTTGACTATACAGGGCCTTCAGAAAGTATTCACACCCCTTGACTATACAGGGCCTTCAGAAAGTATTCACACCCCTTGACTATACAGGGCCTTCAGAAAGTATTCACACCCCTTGACTATACAGGGCCTTCAGAAAGTATTCACATCCCTTGACTATACAGGGCCTTCAGAAAGTATTCAGATCCCTTGACTATACAGGGCCTTCAGAAAGTATTCACACCCCTTGACTATACAGGGCCTTCAGAAAGTATTCACACCCCTTGACTATACAGGGCCTTCAGAAAGTATTCACATCCCTTGACTATACAGGGCCTTCAGAAAGTATTCACATCCCTTGACTATACAGGGCCTTCAGAAAGTATTCACAGCTTTGTGCCTTCAGAAAGTATTCACACCCCTTGACCTATTCCACATTTTATGGTGTTGAGATTGAATTTCAAATAGATAACATTATATATTTTGTGTCACTGGCCTACACACAATGCCCCATAATGTCAAAGTGGAATTATGTTTTTAGAAATGTTTACAAATTCCTTAAAAATGTAAAGCTGAAATGTATTGAGTCAATAAGTATTCAATCTTTTTGTTATGGCAAGCCTAAATAAGTTCAGGAGTAAAAATGTGCTTAACGAGTCACATAATAAGTTGCATGGACTCACTCTGTGTGCAATAGTGTATGACATGATTTTTGAATTACTTCACCAGTGAATTTCAAACACATAGTTAACGACAAAAGCAGACATTGAATATCCCTTTGAGCATGGTGAAGTTATTAATTACACTTTGGAAACTGGAGCAATACAAAGATACAGGCATCACTACAAAAATACAGGCGTCCTTCCTAACTGAGTTGCCGGAGAGGAAGGAAACCACTAAGTGATTTTATCATGAGGCCAATGACTTTAAATCAGTTACAGAGTTTAGTGGCTGTGACAGGAGAAAACTGAGGATGGATCAACAACATTGTAGTTATTCCACAGTATTAATCTAAATGACAGAATGCAAAGGAGGAAGCTTGTACAGAATAAAAAAAATCAAAAACATGCATCCTGTTTGTAATAAGGCACAAAAGTAAGACTGCTTAAAAATTGGCTAAGAAATGTACTTTTTGTCCAGAATGCAAAGCATTATGTTTGGGGCAAATCCAGCACAACACATCACTGAGTACCACTCTTCATATTTTTAAGCATGGTGGTGGCTGCATCATGTTATGCGTATGCTTGTCATTGGCAAGGACTTGAGTTTTTTAGGATAAAAATAAACGGAATACAGCTAAGCAAAGGCAAAATCCTACAAAATCCTACAGGGGATAAATTCACCTTTCAGCAGGACAATAACCTAAAACACAAGGTTTGTTCCTACACACATTGAGTCACATGGCCGTGGCTTGCTAGATAAAGCAGGCACACAGACATTGAGGCATTCAGTTACTGTTTTATTGAACGTCAGAATGGGCAAAACGAGTGACCTAAGTGACTTTGAGCGTGCAAGGCATGCCGGTTCCAGAATCTCAGAAACGGCCATCCTCCTGGGATTTTTAATGCACGACAGTGTCAAGGGTTTACCGAGAACGGTGCAACAAACATGAGAGGTGGAAGGAAAATGGCAAGAATCGGCAAGAACAGGTGGGCCACAAACAGGCAGATAACGGTGCAGTACAACAGTGGTGCAGAATCTCGGAACGCACAACTCGTTGGTCCTTGTCACGGATGGGCTATTGCAGCAGATGACCACACCAGGCTCCACTCCTATCAGCTAAAAACAAGAAGAAGAAGTGGCTCCAGTAGAAAAACATCACCTGGTCCGACGAATTCTGGCTCCTGTTGCGTCATGCTGATGACAGAGTCAGGATTTGGCGTAAGCAGCATGAGTCAGAGGTTGGTGGCACCTTAACTGGGGAGAATGGGCTTGTGGTAATGACTGGAGCAGAATCAGTGGAATGGAAGCAAATGGATCAAACACACGGTTTCTAAGTGTTTGTTGCCATTCCATTTGCTCCGTTCCGGCCATTACTATGAGCCGTTCTCCCCTCAGCAGCCTCCACTGGCATGAGTCCATGGCCCCATCCTGCCTGGTGGCAACTGGCCACTGCGTGGGCAACGGAGAGAAACAAAATGGTGCAGTTTAAGGTCATGTGGCGGAGTGTGATGCGGGCGCTGGAGAAGGGCATGTGAGCTGGTGGGTCTGGGCAGGGTGACGTCGTTGATGTTTGCTCGTGTTTGTATGTGTTTGTTTTGTATTTAAAAAATGTTAAAATGTACAAATAAATTATGTTCCTGAGTGGCCTAGTTACAGTTTTGACTTCAATCGGCTTGAAAATATATGGCAAGACTTGGAAATGGCTGTCTAGAAATGGTCAACAACCAACTTGATTGAGCTTGAATATTTTTTTGTATAATAATGTGCAAATATTATACAACCCAGGTGGGCAAAGCTCTTAGAGACTTACCCAGAAAGACTCACAGCTGTAATCGCTGTCAAAGGTGATTCTAACACTCTCAGGAGTGTGAATACTTATGTAAATGAGATATTTCTGTATTTCGTTTTTTAATAAATGTGCAGAAATGTCTAAAAACACATTTTCACTTTGTCATTATGGGATATTGTGTGTAGATGTGTGAGAAAAACATCTATTTAATCCGTTTTGAATTCAGGCTGTAACTCAACATGTGGAATAAGTCTAGAGGTATGAATACTTTCTGAAGGTACTGTACCTGTAGCATTGATTCCAGTCTTATAGATGGAGTAGAACATGGAGGAGTAGGAGAACACTATCACCAGGAAGGCTACCAGGTTTAGACCTATGGAGACACACACAGTGCAGAATAAACACACGCACGCACACACACACACACACACAGGGGGAGACACACAGTGCAGAATTAACACACACACACAGACACTATCAACAGGAATGCTAACAGGTTCAGACCCATAGAGAGAGATTTTAGATATTTAGAAACCCTTTAATGGCACAATTTAGGGAGAGCGAGGGAGAAGGAGAGAGAGAGAGATACACATGTGCATGAGAGAAATACATGCAGGCTGGCAGGCACACAAACACACACCGTACCAAGGAATATTCCGATAGAGTATCCTTTAGCAGTGGGTTTCTCCTGTCTGTCAGAGTGTAGGGGGAAGCAGACTCCGTTGCGACCATAGTAGTTCCCAAACAGATCGTCGTTCAGCAAGGGAACAACAGCGATGATGAACCCCAGCACCCAGATAGACACTAGCACCACCTGGTGGGGAGAGATGGTACAACATACTGTCTATAGGCCCTATAGCAGGGTATTCACATCTTACCCTGGAGGTCCAGACTTCTGCTGGTTTTCTGTTCTACATGATAAAGTGTCCCAGGTCTAAATCAGTGCCTGATTAACGGGAAAGAATAAAAAGAAGCAGTGGAACTGCCTTTGAGGTCCATAGTTGGAATTTGGAACCGACTGGCTCAAATCAGGGGAGGCAGGTAGCCTAGTGGTTAGAGCGTTGGGCCAGTACCCAAAAGGTTGCTGGATTGAATCCCCGAGCTGACAAGGTAAAAATCTGTTGTTCTGAAAAAGGCAGTTAACCCACTGTTCCCCAGTGGGTTGTCATTGTAAATAAGAAATTCTTCTTAAATGACTTGCCTAGTTAAATTGAAAATGTGTTTTTTACTTTGGATAAAAGTAGAGACTCAGAGCTAGAAAATGGTATATCATACACTACAGTTGAGGAACAATGGGAAATAAATTCTGCTTTGAAAATGTTATATCTTTGTAACCCCACTTTTGAGAAAATGGGCCTTGAATGTGGTACTGGAGAGCTCTTCTTTGCCTACACCCAATCAGCATCGTTCACACCCTCTTAAGCCTTAGCCCCACCCATCTCTCTAAGGATTCACATGTGATACCATGTGCTAATCAGAGTGAGTACAGTAGTGTACTAAACAACCAAAGATTTCATGACTAAAGGTTGGTTTATACTACATCTATCGACATGTCTGTAAACAGTTGTATTAGTGACATCCTGAACATTCTATTGTCGGATGTGAATGTGACAAAATAAAAGCAGAGCATTCTACTGGAGAATTTGAGAACTTGGACACTGTCTCGTTGGCCTAACGTTATATCCTAATGTGACTGGAGCAGGTCCTGTTGTTCTTCACATTACCGTCTCTGGTAAACACACACTATATCAAATCAAAGTTTATTTGTCACATGCACAGGATACAAAAAGGGGAAAGGGTACAGTGTAATGGTTACTTGCATAATGGAGTCTTTTGTTTAGATATGTAGGTAGCTAGCTAAACAATTAACCATAATCCCAACTAATTTTACTACCCTGCAGGTAGCTAAAGCTAACCAACTAGGTTCAATGTTAGCTATCTAGCTAACATTATGCCATAACTAGCAATGCAAATGGCTCTGAGATACGAACAATATTCCTACACAGATCATACACGTAACGCTAACAAGAGAGCCAGCTAGCTAGCTAACACTATGCATGAACTTGCAATGAAAACGACTTTCTGTCAAAATGAGAAACTTATAATATCTGAAAATGTAGCTAGCTAGACTCTCTTACCCTTATACATGAATGAACACTTCTCCCTCTCTGTCACGGATGCCATGGTTGCCCATAGTTTGAAGATGTAATCCAGAGACACATTTGCAATCAAATGGCAGAATTTCTCTCCTTATCTATCGTACTCTGCTTCTACCGGGCCTTCCACTGATTTCAAAACTCAGTCCTCCATTAAGTGAAGAGCATTAGCAACACTTTTGCAGTGCTACGTGATATCTTAAAAAAAACTGTGTTAGAAAGAATTACCTACACATACTGAGCAGTTCATGTTATAGACACAAGCGACCTACATGGTAGACCAATCCAAAATCATCTCTCGGCATGTCCAGCCCATCCATTATCTCAGCCAATCATGGTTAGCGGGAAGGTTCCTTACTTTTTCCATGGCTAAACAAACTAGGCTTGTGATTTAACAATTGTATTTGTATTTCCAGATGGCATACATGTTTCTTCTTAAGGAACATGAAAGTTCACATGTTCCAGAAGGCATTTCTGCCAAAAAACGCATTTTGATAAAAAATGTATGTTTACGTTGAAATGCATGTCTTGTGAAGTAGTGACGCTCGACATATGCCTAGTTTCCTGAAACGAGTCACAGATAGATCAACATAATTGCCACAGATGGTGCAGCAGTGCTTGTGTATCAAGTCACCAGCTGACAGACTCAGTCTGTAGTAAACCTGGTAATCAGTGTTCTGAACTGATATAGCAGATTAAGTATTTTGTCCTGTTAAAGGAGGGCACAAGTAGTGTTATAAGAAGGTATAGTGTGACTCACTACAGTCTGTAGTTTACCAGGTCTCAGGTGGCTGAAGGGAAACACTATGACCAGGAACTTCTCCAGAGTCAGGTAGGTCAGCAGCAGAACTGATACCTGGAAGACAGCATTACAGTTACTAACATACACTCTCTCTCAGGGTCTCTCTCTCTCTGTCTCTCTCTTTACCTAGATCAGAAACAGAACTAATACCTGGAAGACAGCATTACAGTTACTAACATACAATCTCTCTCAGGGTCTCTCTCTCTCTGTCTCTCTCTCTACCTAGATCAGAAACAGAACTGATACCTGGAAGACAGCATTACAGTTACTAACATAAACTCTCTCAGTGCCACTCTCTCTCTGTCTCTCTCTACCTAGATCAGAAACAGAACATAAAACTGCAGATGAAGCATTACAAGAGGCAAAACAACTGATTCCTGTAGTAAAACAGTAGACCCTGTAGTAGAACAGTAGACCCTGTAGTAGAACAGTGGACCCTGTAGTAGAACAGTAGACCCTGTAGAAGAACAGCAGACCCTGTAGTAGAACAGTGGACCCTGCAGTAGAACAGCGGACCCTGTAGTAGAACAGTAGACCCTGTAGTAGAACAGTAGACCCTGTAGTAGAACAGCAGACTCTGTTGTAGAACAGTAGACCCTGTAGTAGAACAGTAGACCCTGTAGTAGAACAGTGGACTCTTTAGTGGAACAATGGACTCTTTAGTGGAACAATGGACTCTGTAGTAGAACAGTGGACTCTGTAGTAGAACAGTAGAACCTGTAGTAGAACAGTAGAACAGTAGACCCTGTAGTAGAAAAGTGGACTCTGTAGTAGAACAGTGGACTCTGTAGAAGAATAGTGGACCTTGTAGTCGAACAGTAGACCCTGTAGTAGAACAGTAGAACAGTAGACCCTGTAGTAGAACAGTATACCCTGTAGTAGAACAGTAGAACAGTAGATCCTATAGTAGAACAGTGGACCCTGTAATAGAACAGTGGACTCTGTAATAGAACAGTAGACCCTGTAGTAGAACAGTAGACCCTGTAGTAGAACAGTAGAACAGTAGACCCTGTAGTAGAACAGTAGACCCTGTAATAGAACAGTAGAACAGTAGACCCTGTAGTAGAACAGTAGACCCTGTAGTAGAACAGTAGAACAGTAGATCCTATAGTAGAACAGTGGACCCTGTAATAGAACAGCGGACTCTGTAATAGAACAGTAGACCCTGTAGTAGAACAGTAGACCCTGTAGTAGAACAGTGGACCCTGTAGTAGAACAGTAGACCCTGTAGTAGAACAGTAGACCCTGTAGTAGTACAGTAGACCCTGTAGTTGAACGGAGAAACCTGTAGTTGAACAGAGAAACCTGTAGTAGAACAGTAGACCCTGTAGTAGAACAATAGACTCTGTTGTCGAACAGTAGACACTGTAGTCGAACAGTAGACCCTGTAGTAGAACAGTATACCCTGTAGTAGAACAGTGGAACAGTAGACCCTGTAGTAGAACACTAGACCCTGTAGTAGAACAGTAGACCCTGTAGTAGAACCGTAGACCCAGTAGTAGAACAGCGGACCCTGTAGTAGAACAACGGACCCTGTAGTAGAACAGCAGACCCTGTAGAATAACAGGAGAACCTGTAGTTGAACAGAGAAACCTGTAGTAGAACAGCAGACCCTGTAGTTGAACAGAGAAACCTGTATTTGAACGGAGAAACCTGTAGTTGAACAGAGAAACCTGTAGTTGAACAGAGAAACCTGTAGTAGAACAGTAGACCCTGTAGTAGAACAGTAGACCCTGTAGTAGAACAGTAGACCCTGTAGTTGAACAGAGAAACCTGTAGTAGAACAGTAGACCCTGTAGTAGAACAGTAGACCCTGTAGTAGAACAGTAGACCCTGTAGTAGAACAGAGAAACCTGTAGTTGAACGGAGAAACCTGTAGTTGAACAGAGAAACCTGTAGTAGAACAGTAGACCCTGTAGTAGAACAGTAGACCCTGTAGTAGAACAGTAGACCCTGTAGTAGAACAGTGGAACAGTAGACTCTGTAGTAGAACAGTAGACCCTGTAGTAGAACAGTAGACCCTGTAGTAGAACAGTAGAACAGTAGACCCTGTAGTAGAACAGTAGACCCTGTAGTAGAACAGTAGAACAGTAGACCCTGTAGTAGAACAGTATACCCTGTAGTAGAACAGTGGACCCTGAAGTAGAACAGTGGACTCTGTAGTAGAATAGTGGACTCTGTAGTAGAACAGCGGACTCTGTAGTAGAACAGCGGACTCTGTAGTAGAACAGCGGACTCTGTAGTAGAACAGCGGACTCTGTAGTAGAACAGTGGACTCTGTAGTAGAACAGTGGACTCTGAAGTAGAACAGTAGAACAGTGGACTCTGTAGTAGAACAGTGGACTCTGTAGTAGAACAGCGACCTCTGTAGTAGAACAGTGGACTCTGTAGTAGAATAGTGGACTCTGTAGTAGAACAGTGGACCCTGAAGTAGAACAGTAGAACAGTGGACTCTGTAGTAGAACTCTGTAGTAGAACAGTGGACCCTGTAGTAGAACAGTGGACTCTGTAGTAGAATAGTGGACTCTGTAGTAAAACAGTAGATCCTGTAGCAGAACAGCAGACTCTGTAGTAGGACAGTGGACCCTGTAGTAGAACAGCGGACTCTGTAGTAGGACAGTGGACCCTGTAGTGGAACAGTAGACTCTGTAGTAGAACAGTAGAACCTGTAGTAGAACAGTAGAACAGTAGACCCTGTAGCAGAACAGCAGACTCTGTAGTAGAACAGTGGACTCTGTAGTAGAACAGTGGACTCTGTAGTAGAACAGTGGACTCTGTAGTAGAACAGTGGACCCTGAAGTAGAACAGTAGACCCTGTCGCAGAACAGCAGACTCTGTAGTAGAACAGTGGACTCTGTAGTAGAACAGCGACCTCTGTAGTAGAACAGTGGACTCTGTAGTAGAATAGTGGACTCTGTAGTAGAACAGTGGACCCTGAAGTAGAACAGTAGAACAGTGGACTCTGTAGTAGAACTCTGTAGTAGAACAGTGGACCCTGTAGTAGAACAGTGGACTCTGTAGTAGAATAGTGGACTCTGTAGTAAAACAGTAGATCCTGTAGCAGAACAGCAGACTCTGTAGTAGGACAGTGGACCCTGTAGTAGAACAGCGGACTCTGTAGTAGGACAGTGGACCCTGTAGTGGAACAGTAGACTCTGTAGTAGAACAGTAGAACCTGTAGTAGAACAGTAGAACAGTAGACCCTGTAGCAGAACAGCAGACTCTGTAGTAGAACAGTGGACTCTGTAGTAGAACAGTGGACTCTGTAGTAGAACAGTGGACTCTGTAGTAGAACAGTGGACCCTGAAGTAGAACAGTAGACCCTGTCGCAGAACAGCAGACTCTGTAGTAGAACAGTGGACTCTGTAGTAGAACAGTAGACCCTGTAGTAGAACAGTAGAACAGTAGACCCTGTAGTAGAACAGCGGACTCTGTAGTAGAACAGCGGACTCTGTAGTAGAACAGTGGACTCTGTTGTAGAACAGTGGACTCTGTAGTAGAACTTTGTAGTAGAACAGTGGACTCTGTAGTAGAATAGTGGACTCTGTAGTAGAATAGTGGACCCTGTAGTAGAACAGTAGACCCTGTAGTAGAACAGTAGAACAGTGGACTCTGTAGTAGAACTCTGTAGTAGAACAGTGGACTCCGTAGTAAAATAGTGAACTCTGTAGTAGAACAGTAGACCCTGTAGCAGAACAGCAGACTCTGTAGTAGGACAGTGGACCCTGTAGTAGAACAGCGGACTCTTTAGTAGGACAGTGGACCCTGTAGTAGAACAGTGGACTCTGTAATAGAACAGTGGACTCTGTAGTAGAACAGCGGACTCTGTAGTAGAACAGCGGACTCTGTAGTTATAATCTGCACCCGGCACAGCCAGAAGAGGACTGGCAACCCCTCACAGCCTGGTTCCTCTCTAGGTTTCTTCCTAGGTTTTTGCCTTTCTAGGGAGTTTTTCCTAGCCCCCGTGCTTCTACACCTGCATTGCTTGCTGTTTGGGGTTTTAGGCTGGGTTTCTGTACAGCACTCTGTGACATCAACTGATGTAAGAAGGGCTTTATACATTTTCTTTTATTTGATTTGTAGTAGAACAGCGGACTCTGTAGTAGAACAGCGGACTCTGTAGTAGAACAGCGGACTCTGTAGTAGAACAGTGGACTGTCAGTCTGTTTCTACTTTCTTGACGACTATGGAATTGCCCTGCCAAACAGGACGGGACCTAATGAGTGACAATGATTTGGCATGATCGCACAAACAGACTGGGATTACTAGAACATCGTGAACCTCCAGACTTTTTCAGAGGAAACAGCTTGGGCTGCCAGTTGGCCTGCGTCCCAACTGGCACACCACATTGCACCCTACAGTAGTGCACTACATTGGGGGTAGGTTACCATTTGGAACACTGCCTTAGACATTTATTGGGAGAGGAAATATATTCAGAACATTGTGAGTTAGCCTGCAGACAGGACATGACGTTCTGGAAGAATCAGAATGAGAACAGAGAAATATATTACCTTCACTCCGGGAAACGTAATTAATGTCTGTAAACCGACACCGATAACTATACTCATTGTACCTCTGAGGACTTTCTCTCCATCCACAGGTGTGTCTGTGTGTGCGCATGTTAATTCACCTCTGAGGAGAGCATAGCCAGGAATCCAATGGTTCGACATTCCACACTCTCCATCCACAGGAGAGCGTTCCGATTGTACTCCCCTCGGAACTTCACATCAAACACACCGACAAAGAACAGGTACACTCCCATCAGACAGTCTGCACCTGGGGGGGGAGAGACAGAGAACTCTAATACATTCTCACTGACTGTATATATTTGCGATGGGTTCAAGAGTTCAATAATGTATCTGGGTAGTTTTTGCTACCTATATCCCCCCACTAGAATCCCCATACTTTAATGAAGACAGATTTTCCATCCTAAAGGGTGAGGTCAATAATGTCTATGCCCAGGGACATGTACTAGTATATTTGTGTTGGCTTTTGGGTTAAACTTGACAGAAAAAACTTGGTTAACTTCTTAAGGAGCGGCAGCAGAGGTGACGGTTTTGGAGAGTCTGGCGTGCCCAAAGTAAAATGCCTGCCACTCAAGCCCATACAATATGATATGCACATAATTAGTACTATTGGATAGGGAACACTCTGAAGTTTCTAAAACTGTTAAAATACATTCTGTGAGTATAACAGAACTGATATAGCAGGCGGAAACCCGAGGAATTTCTGTCCAGAATTCTTTTTTTTTGTGACATTTCCTCAGTTTGATAGGCTTCCTATTGAAATACATGGAGTTTAGCTCCTAGATTGCAGTACCTATGGACTCCACTAGATGTCAACAGTCTCTGGACAGTGTTTGGAGGCTTTAGCACTTAACAGAACCATACAGAAGAAGAATTACTGCAGGAAGCAGAAAAGTCAATAACATTTTCCGGGCACGAGAACGTGAGCGCGCCCCACTTTATTTTCCTTTTATAACGTTTAGGTTATCATCCATGTAAAATATTATAGTAAATATACATAAAAGGATACCTAAGGATACATTAAAAATGATATTTGATTTGTTTGGAGAAAGTTGATAGGTATAATTTGAATGCGTTCTCTTCACGGTTCAATGGGCGACTCGACGGTGGATTTTCTGAACATAACGCGCCAACCAAACTGAGATTTATGGATATAATAAATTACTTTTTCTAACAAAAGAACCATTGGATGTCTTCGTTGGACACTTGGGAAGCCCTCAACAGAAGTTCTTCGAAAGGTAAGTAATTTATTTTAGCTCTTATATGGGTTTTGTGTGACCCGCACTGCTAATGCATAAATATTGGAGGTGCTATCCTCAAACAATCAAATGTTGTGCTTTCGCAGTAAAGCCTTTTTGAAATCTGACACCGCTGTGATATTGCCAAGAATCAGAGCTTTTGATGACTATGCAACACTTTTATATTGATGAATGTTTAATAATTCAACTTTTGGATTTTGAATTTGGCGCCTCACATTTCACCGGGTAGTGTCGGGAGCAGCCCGTCACAACTCTTGCAGCTATGTCACATGCAGGGTCAGAGCATAGTCAATGGTAGGCTTTGAAGGGGACCCTTATGGCAGGTACACCTACAGCTTGTCCCTTGGCAGTAGTACTGTAGATTACTTTATCACTGACCTCAACCCAGAGTCTCTCAGGGCGTTCACAGTCAGCCCACTGCCACCCCTTTCAGATCACAGCAAAATCACAGTCTATTTGAACAGAGCAATACTCAATCATGAGGCATCAAAGTCAAAGGAACTGAATAATATTAAGAAACTATCGGGCAACAATAAATCCAATCCTTTTAGACAATTTCCTGGACATAATGGTTTCACTGCAATAGTGAAGGTGTAAACTTGCATGTAGAAAGCCTGAACTGTATATTTGACCTTTCAGCTTTCTTAAGAAATCAAAACATTTCAAGCAGACAACCTAAAAAATAAATTACAACAATGGCAAATGGTTTTAGGAAGAATGCAAAACCCAAAGAAATAAATAAAGCAACCTATCCAACCAAAAACAGAGACCCAGAAAACCTGAGTCTACGCCTTCACTATGGTGAATCACTAAAACAATACAGAAATACTCTATGGAAAAAGGAACAGCACGTCAGAGATAAGCTCAATGTAATTGAAGAATCGAAAGAATCTAACGACTTCTGGGAAAATTGGAACACACTAAACAAACAACCATACAAAGAATGATCTATCCAAAAGGGAAATGTGTGGATAAACCACTTTTCCAATCTTTTTGGCTCTATGACAAAGAACAAATATCAAAAACATTTACATGATCAAATACAACATCTTAGAATCAGCTATTAAAGACTACCAGAACCCACTGGATTCTCCAATTACATTGAACTACAGGACAAAATACAAATCCTCCAACCCAAAAAGGCCTGTGGTGTTGATGGTATCCTAAATTAAATGATAAAATATACAGACCACAAATTTAAATTGGCTATACTTTAACATTATCCTCAGCTCTGGCATCTTCCCCAATATTTGGAACCAAGGACTGATCTCCCCAATCCACAAAAGTGGAGAGACATCTGACCCCAATAATTACTGTGAGATATGTGTCAACAGCTGTGAATGGTCTGGGTGTAGCTGGTGCAGAGGAGTCAGGCGCAGGACAGCAGAGATGAGTACCACAAGTAATTTTACTCAAAACACATACTCATTACAATAAGAATAACCAAGCCCACAATACGGACCAAAAACACAAAACAATCACGCACAACAAACATGGGGAAAACAGAGGGTTAAATAATGAACATATAATTGAAACCAGGTGTGTAAAACCAGACAAAACAAATGGAACATGAAAAGTAGATCGGCGATGGCTAGAAGACCGGTGACGTCGACTGCCGAAAGCCGCCCGAACAAGGAGAGGGACCGACTTCGGCGGAAGTCGTGACAACAGCAACCTTGGGAAAATCCTCTGCATTATCATTAACAGCAAACTCCTATGTTTCCTCAGTGAAAACAACGTCCTGAGCAAATGTCAAATTGGCTTTTACCGATTTACCATACAAAAGACCACATATTTACCTTGCGCACCCTAATTGAGAAACAAACAAACCAAAACAAAAGTAAAGTCTTCTCCTGCTTTGCAGAACTCAGAACTCAAGGAGGGCCTATAGCAGCACCTAGATCGTCTGCACGTAATTCTGTCAGACCTGGGCATTGACAGTGAATTGCAGTCATACAAAAATAATGGTGTTCCAGCTGCCAGAACCACAAATACAAATTCCATCTAGACACCGTTGCCTTAGAGCACATCAGCACCACAGGTAACTTCCACAAAGCTGTAAACGATCTGAGAGACAAGGCAAGAAGTGCCTTCTATGCCATCAAAAGGAACATAAAATTAGGCTGCAGATCCTGGACAAATGCTAAAAATACTTGAATCAGTTCTAGAACCCCTTTCCCTCTATGGTTGTGAGGTATGGGATCCACTCACCAACCAAAATGGGGCAAACACTAAATTGAAACTCTGCATGCAGAATTTAGCAAAAACATATTCTGTGTACAACATTATACAACAAATAATGCATGCAGAGCAGAACTACCTAAAAGGAAGCGATTCTCATACCTTCCATAACAAAGCCATCACCTACAGAGAGATGAACCTGGAGAAGAATCCCCCTCAGACAGCTGGTCCTGGGGCTCTGTTCACAAACACAAACAGACCCCACAGAACCCCAGGACAGCAAAACAATTAGAACCAGCCAAATTATAAGAAAACAAAAAGACAACTACTGGACACATTGGATTTTTTAAACAGAGCAAACTGGAATGCTATTTGGATCTAAACAGAGAGTACATATCTGTCGAATACCTGACCACTGTGACTGACCCAAAATTAAGAAAAGATTTGACTATGTACAGACTCAGTGACCATAACCCTTGCTATTGAGAGAGGTCACTCTAGGCAGACCTGGCTCTCGAGAGAAGACTGGCTATATGCCCACTGCCCACAAAATGAGGTGGCAACCTGCCTGCGAAATGTATGACCATATTAGAGACACATGTTTCTCTCAGATTACACAGACCCACAAATAATTAGAAAATAAATCAAATTTTGACCAACTTCCATGCCAATTAGGTGAAATACCACAGTGTGTCATCACAGCAGCAATATTTGTGACCTGTAGCCACAAGGGCAACCAGTGATGCACAAACAACATTGTAAATACAACCCATATTTATGTTTATGAAACTATATTTATCTGTTTATTTATTTTCCCTCATTATTCAACTATTTGCTTATTGTAACAACACTGTACATAGACAATAATATAACATTTGAAATGTCTCTATTCTTTAGAAACTTTTGTGTGTAATGTTTACTGTTCATTTCTGATTGGTTATTTTACTTTTGTTTATTGTCTATTTCAGTTGCTTTATCAATGTTAACATACACAGTTTATTAGGTACACCACCCCCTTCACAAAAATGGTTTGCTCCTACAGACAATGAGTCACGTGGAAGTGGCTTGCTATATAAAGCAGAGAGACGGGCATCAAGGCATTCAGTTACTGTTGGATTGAACGTTAGAATGAGCAAAACCAGTGACCTAAGCAACTTTGAGTGTGGTATGCTCGTCGGTGCCAGGCTCGCCAGTTCCAGTATCTCCGAAATGGCCGGTCTCCTGGGCTTTTCACGCACCATAATATTTTGGTTTTCCCGAGAATGGTGCAACAAACAAAAAACATCCAGTCAGCGGCAGTCCTGTGGGCAAAAACAGCTTGTTGATGAGAGGTCGAAGGAGAATAGCAAGAATTGTGCAAGCTAACAGGCAGGCCACAAACAGGCAAATAACAGCGCAGTACAACAGTGGTGTGCAGAATGGTGGGTCTTAGTCACTATTGCAGCAGACGACCACACCGGGTTCCGCTTCTATCAGGAAAAAACAACAAGAAGCGGCTCCAGTGGGCAGGCGATTCCCAACACTGGACAATTGAGGAGCAGAAAAACATTGCCTAGTCTGATGAATCCCAGTTCCTGTTGTGTCATGCTCATGGCAGAGTCAGGATGGTAGCCTAGTGGTTAGAGCGTTGGGTTTGTAACCGGAGGGTTGCAAGTTTGCATCCCCGAGCTGACAAAGGAAAAAAAAAATTGTTCCCCGGGCGCCAAAGATGTGGATGTCGATTAAGGCAGCCCCCCCGCACCTCTCTGATTCAGAGGGGTTGGGTTAAATGCGGAAGACACATTTCGGTTGAAGGCATTTGGTTGTACAACTGACTAATAATGGTGACTTTGAGTAAGCAGCTTGAGTCCAAGGCCCCATCCTGCCTGGTGTTAACGGTACAGGCTGGTGGCGGCGGTGGTGGAATGGAGTGGGGAATGTTTTCCTGGCACACGTTAGGTCCCTTGATACCAATTGAGCAACATTTCCATTCCCGAAGAACCGGTAGTGGACGGTGTACCTGAGTATACGTTTCCCATGCCAATAAAGCCCTTTGGATATCATTAAATCGAGAGAGGGTGGGAGAGACAGAAAGATAAACAGAGGTTGGATTAGCAGCCAGATTGCTCAAGATCAACTTTGAAATTTGACACCCAGCCAGGTCCCCAGGAGGTCAGAGATGCCTTCAGAACCCACCACTAGGGACAAAGGTGAGCGCTGTTACCATCAAGTAGTCTGGGTTTTGCTAGGGTGTTGTGTACGGATGGGCGTAAGCAGTGGTGTAAAGTACTTAAGTAAAAACACTTTAAAGTACTACTTAAGTCGTTTTTTGGGGTATTGGTACTGTACTTTACTATTTATATTTTTTTCAACTTCACTACATTCCTAAAGAAAATAATGTACTTTTTACTACATACATTTTCTCTGACACCCAAAAGTACTCGTTACATTTTTAGAGAAAAATGGTCCGATTCACACACTTATCAAGAGAACATCCCTGGTCATCCCTACAGCCTCTGATTTGGTGGACTCACTAAACACAAATGCTTCACTTGTAAATTATGTCTGAGTGTGCCCCTGGTTATCCATAAGTTTAAAAAACAAGAAAATCATGCCATCTGGTTTGCATAATATAAGGAATTTGAAATTATATATACTTTTAGTTTTAATTTTGATATGAAAGTGTATTTTTTAGAATTACATTTACTTTTAAAAGATAAGTATAAGTAAGTAAATACTTAAAAAAATACTTTTAGACTTTTACTCAAGTACCATTTTACTGGGTGACTCACGTTTACATTAATAATTTTCTGTTAAGTTATCTTTACTTTTATTCAAGCATGACAATTGGGTACTTTTTCCACCACTGAAGGAGATAACTATTGATAAATACAAATTGTTCTCGTTCATGACCTTGGCTATTTGCATTTAGAAATGCCCCTAATGAACCACATATGTTTCAAATCATCCCTTTAAAGCCTGTGGGGAATATAAAAAGCCCCTGGCGATCCGTCAATAAAAAAATTAAATTGTTCTGTCTGGTTTGCTTAAAATAGGAATTTGAAATGGTTTATACTTTTACTTTTTTGGAGGGGCAATTTCATTTACTTTTAATACTTTTAGACTTTTACTCAGGTAGTATTTTACTGGGTGACTTTCACTTTTATTTGAGCAATTTTCTGTTAAGGTATCTTTACTTTTACTCAAGTATGACAATTGAGTACTTTTTCCACCACTGGGCATAAGCCACAGGCTCCGGCTCCATGGGCAATTGTGTAAAGTAACAAAGTAGAAATACTTAGTTACTGTACTTAAGTATTTTTGGGGGGTATCTGTACTTTACTTTACTATTTATATTTCTGTTGACTTTGACTTTTACTTCACTACATACATTTTTTCCCATACATTTCCCCGGACACCGTTACTCGCTACAACATCAAAACAATCTGAAGCTGGAATAAAACAACTAATCATGTTGGAAAAAAGACGCAAGCAACATCCTCGAGTCGGCACACTCATGGGTGAACTTGTTTAGCAAGGCAGTAGGTCGACGACATACAGAGTTGATCCAATCCTCATCAGTTTGGGAAAATCCAAGGGTCCTAAAGTGTATCCCCCCCGCCCACACCAGGAGCCTGTCACTTGCAAAACATTCATCCACACAGCAGCACTTTGCCCAAGCGTGTCCGAAATCGCACAATCATGCCCGACATCGCTCTACCTCCACCTCCTGATGAGGATGAACACCCTTGGCTGTATCTAAAATATTTTTTTTTTCTCGGAATGAAGGATTCATCCCACCGGATTAAATGTCTGTTATGTTTACCAAAAGTTCAGGAAATACTAGCATTCGAGAACTCCCCGTCGAACATAAAAAAAACACATTGAGGTAACGTTAAGCCTACTGTTAGCATGCTAATTTGCTAATGCAACAAGCAGTATTAGTTTATGCTAGCTAATCCTATACCTAAATAGTTCACAAGTTAGTAGCTACCTACTTTAGCTGGCTAAAATGTGCCCAGATTCAGAAGCTGTGTTAGCTAACGCAATCTAACTAAACTGACATGAGCTAACTAGTAGTTTCTGAATCTGGACACATTTTAGTCAGCTGACTTTAGTCTAGCCAAATACCTTTTCTCTAAACACCTGGTTATTTAGCCGTTTTATTCCTTGTGTTAGTTGACAAAGTTGTTCTTACCTAGCTAATTACTGTAGACTTAAGTTATTGACGTAACCTACTACGTAATTAACATCATTTTTCCTTATTGTAATATTAAATGTTGGTCACAAACTCTCACTTAACTAATGTTGTTTAGAATTAAGTATTTGGTGATGGTAGTTATCTAGCTAAGTAACTGTCTTCTCTTTTCCTTTGTTTATTATTTCAGAAAAAGCATGTACACCATCTTAAGAAGTATGGAGAACTTACGGCAAACACACTGTAGAGAAAACATGCCCCCTGAGACTCCGTCCACCATCAAGCAGAGCACATTACTGAAGACAGTGTCTCAAAATTCCATCGACAAAGCTGTGGTGGTCAAGTATGTGGTCCAAGGGCTCCAACCATTCGCTGTTGAACGAGAACCGTTCAGAGAGTTTGTCCAGGATCTGCAGCCTAACTTAAAATATCTTAATATGGCCCACACTGCGCTCCAGGATTGATGAAGCCTCCAAGGAAATGAAGAAGGTGGTGACTGAGGCCATGGGAGGAGTTGATTACATCGCCACCACCACCGACTCCTGGTCTGCAAGAAGACAGCCCACTGGTTAGACCCTGACAGTCTCAACAGATGCTCTGCAGCCCTGGCCTGTAAACGGTTGAGAGGATTGCACACTTTTAATGTGTTGACAGGCACCCTAAATGACATTCATTCGGAGTTTGAAATCCGAGTTAAGATTGTGAGAACAACAACAGACAACGGCTCTAACTTCTTGAAAGCTTTCCAAGTTTTGGAGAAGATGAAAACAACGAGACAGTGGAAGCAGTGGGTGGTGAAGCATGTAAGCCAGGACAGGAAGATGGTGAAGAGGAACAATAGGAGAGTGAAGGAGTGGAGTTCGTTGATGTGGCAACGATCCTGAATGAAGATGATGGTTTTGAGTACCAGCTGATGCGCCCGAATGCTACAAGGTGGAACTCCTGGTTCATGGCTGTAGAAAGACTTCTGAGGATCGTCAAAGACAAAGGAGAGGTGGCCGTCAGAGTTCACTGCACGGACTTCGAGGTTCCAATGTAAGTAAGTATTATATATTATTTTGTCATAATTTAAGGTCTTGAATGTTGTCTAAATCTGTTGCAGTGTTTCCTAACCCTTTGCTTGGGGACGAATAACTGTTTCACATGTTGTAGCCACACACAATCATTTATCCATTTAGTCAACTACTCATCCAGCCATTGATTACTGTAGTTAAATCAGGTGAAATGGTTAGTGGTCCTCTTTGTATAGGGTTAGGAAACACAGTATTATTATATAATTTTTCACAGGTTCAATCCAGCTGAACTTGCTTTCCTCACAGAGTATGCTGCCACCATGAGCCCAGTCGCAAAGGCCATCAACATCCTGCAGGCTGAAACCAATGTCCAGATGGGGTGGCTACTTCCAACTATCAACCTGCTGATCACAAAACTTGACCGAATCAAGTTGTCCCTGAAGTACTGTAAGCCTCTGGTGGATGCGCTACAACTGGGACTGAAGAAGCGCTTCAGCCACATTTTTCACGACCCTGAGCTGATCGCAGCTGCAATCCTTCTCCAAAAAAAAAAGAAACGTGGACAAAGGATGACGCCACCATCAGAATGGGTAAGACAACATCTGTAAGCTGTCTCTGAGGTTAAACCCACCCTTACCTGCCTCGGCTGCCTGTGAAAGGCTGTTCAGCACTGCAGGACTTGTTGTCAGCCCCAGGAGAGCAAGGCTGGATTCCAGAAACTTTGAAAAACAGCTTTTACTGAAGATGAACCGTAAATTCTTCAACTTCAAGTAATGACATCTTAACGCTAGCAAGCCCAAGGACACCGATGCCTTATGCGCTTTGTTAATTTATGTATAAAATTCACAAGTTATAGGTGTCCTTGTTGCAAAGGAATGACCTGACACATTGATTTCAAATCCAGTTCCATCATTGGTGATGTCCTCATATTCCTACAGTGAGGTTGTGTGCACTTGTGTACATGTACTTTTTTTAAACATTTTTATGTATCGGGTTCTATTATAGCATGTTTTTCTAAAGCAAAGTGACTGTGATTGTAAGTGCTTACATTTACTGGCTATATTCCTTCATTAAGGCATACTTCTATTTTGTCTATAAGAGATGTATTTTGAAGTGTTTCCTATTTGTGAATCCACATTATAAAAAAATATAATCTGAGCTCTTCTTGCATCCATAAGACTGTGACAGAAAATGTACAAGATGATGTCATAATACGATTATCCATCAAATAGCTATGATGAGTACTCTGTCATCTGTGTCTGTGGGACTGAGTTGGGCCTCTGGGGCTTGAGCTGACAATTGATTTATTTAGCTACAGCCTGGATTCCATAGACAAGATGTGGTGAGTATAACCGAGATAGAGAGCCTGGAGGAGTAAAACAAAACCCTTATTGTTCCTAATCATCCTCACATCTGGGAAACTAAACCCAGTTGGGGATTAAAACAACACCAGGTGCAGATAACCACAAGATGAACCCGAGGTGACTTATGATGCCCTCTGATCTGCATGGGAGGGGTGGAACCAGCTACGACTAAGCATTTGTTGATCTACTGCAGTTCGGAAGTTTACATACACTTAGGTTAGAGTCATTAAAACTCGTTTTCAACCACTCCACACATTTCTTGTTAACAAACTATAGTTTTGGCAAGTCTGTTAGGACATCTAAGTCATTTTTCCAAAAATGTTTACAGACAGATTATTTCACTTATAATTCACTGTATCACAATTTCAGTGGGTCAGGAGTTTACATACACTAAGTTGACTGTGCCTTTAAACAGCTTGGAAAATTCCAGAAAATTATGTCATGGCTTTAGAAGCTTCTTGACATCATTTGAGTCAATTGGAGGTGTACCTGTGGATGTATTTCATGGCCTACCTTCAAACTCAGTGCCTCTTTGCTTGACATCATGATTCAATTTAAAGAAATCAGCCAAGACCGCAGAAAAAAATTGTAGATCTCCACAAGTCTGGTTCATCCTTGGGAGCAATTTCCAAACGCCTAAGGTACCACGTTCACCTGTACAAACAATAGTATGCAAGTTTAAACACCATGGGACCACGGAGCCGTCATACCGCTCAGGAAGGAGACACGTTCTGTCTCCTAGAGATGAACGTACTTTGGTGCGAAAAGAGCACTCACTCCCATAACTGGAGGAAACAGGTACAAAAGTATCTATATCCACAGTAAAACGAATCCTATATCGACGTAGCCTGAAAGACCACTCTGCTCCAAAACACTGCTCCAAAACCGCCATTAAAAAGCCAGACAACTGTTTGCAACTGCACATGGGGACAAAGATCCTACTTTTTGTAGAAATGTCCACTGGTCTGATGAAACAAAAATATAACTGTTTGGTCATAATGACCATCGTTATGTTTGGAGGAAAAATGGGGAGGCTTGCAAGCCGAAGAACACCATCCCAACCGTCAAGCATGGGGATGGCAGCATCATGTTCTGGGAGTGCTTTGCTGCAGGATGGACTGGTGCACTTCACAAAATAGATGGCATCATGAGGAAGGAACATTATGTGGATATATTGAAGGAACATCTTAAGACATCAGTCACGAAGTTAAAGCTTGGTCGCAAATGGGTCTTCCAAATGGACAATGACCCCAAGCATACTTCCAAAGTTGTGGCAAAATGGCTTAAGGACAACAAAGTCAAGGTATTAGAGTGGCCATCACAAAGCCCTAACCTCAATCCCATAGAACATTTGTGGGCAGAACTGAAAAAGTGTGTGTGAGCAAGGAGGCCTACAAACCTGACTCAGTTACACCAGCTGTCAGGAGGAACAACTTATTGTGGGAAGATTGTGGAAGGCTACCCAAAATATTTCACCCAAGTTAAACAATTTAAAGGCAATGCTACAAAATACTAATTGAGTGTATGTAAACTTCTGACCCACTGGGAATGTAATGAAAGAAATAAAAGCTGAAATAAATCACTCTCTACTGTTATTCTGACATTTCACATTCTTAAAATAAAGTGGTGATCCTATCTGACCTAAAACAGGGCATTTTTTCTAGGATTAAATGTCAGGAATTGTAGTAAAACTGTGTTTAAATGTATTTGGCTAAGGTGTATGTTAACTTCCGACTTCAACTGTATATAAGAACTCTACATTGTCTGTAAGGTTAAGCTCTCTGCAACACACACTTCAGAGTGTGCAGTCAACCAGCTTATTATTCATTATTATTGCAATAATGAATCAATGTTAAATAAAGATTGATTGTTTGAATAATTGTCCAAATCTCTCTCAGTATACATGAATTTCCATTACAACTGTTATCTCTCAGAGAAGCTCAAACAAAATAAAAGGTCTGGCTGTTTTGCTTTTTGATTTACGGCTCTTACGTTTCTTTTACTTTTGATACTTAAGTACATTTACCTTACGGCTATTAGTTTTGATAGTTAAATACAATTAATATCAGGTACTTTAAGACTTTTATTCAAGTAGTATTCTAATGGGTGACTTTTACTTGAGTCATTTTCCAGTAAGGTATCTTTGCTTTTAATGAAGTATGGCTTTTGGATACTTCCACCACTGTCCAAGGGTCCCGTGTTCAATCCCAATGCTAGGTACTTGTTTATTTGTATTTTCTTAACTTAACCATTAGGAATCAATGCCTCAATTTAACCATTAGGAATCAATGCCTCAATTTAACCATTAGGAATCAATGCCTCAATTTAACCATTATGAATCAATGTCTCAATTTAACCGTGGAGTTGTTGTTTTAACCCTTTCTCAAATCTTAACCATTCATTTAACAATTCTTGATTCATTCTTAAACCTAACCTTAGAAACGTGACGTTTCTGGAGAAAATTGTCAGATTCTGCAGTGAGTCTGTGAGAGCTTGTTGGGATTAGACAGTGGTGCTATATCTTTCAAGATATGTCTCTCTCTTCAGGGAGGAACCATGGTGTCTTTCATTACATAGCATCTATAAAATACACAAGAGATGCTGCTTTTCATCTCTCTCGCCATCTCTCATCTCTCTCTCCATCTCTCATCTCATCTCTCTCTCATCTCATCTCTCAATCTCTCATCTCATCTCTCTATCCATCTCTCATCTCATCTCTCATCTCGCTCTCCATCTCTCATCTCATCTCTCTCTCCATCTCTCATTTCATCTCTCTCTCCATATCTCATCTCTCTCTCCATCTCTCATCTCATCTATCTCTCCATCTCTCATCTCTCCATCTCTCATCTCATCTCTCTCCATCGCTCATCTCATCTCTCTCCATCTCTCATCTCTCTCTCCATCTCTCATCTCTCTCTCCATCTCTCATCTCACTCCCTCTCATCTCTCCATATCTCATCTCATCTCTCTCTCCATCTCTCATCTCATCTCTCTTTCCATCTATCATCTCACTCCCTCTCATCTCATCTCTCAATCTCTCTCATCTCATCTCTCAATCTCTCTCTCTCATCTCATATCTCTCATCTCATCTCTCTCCATCTCTCCCTCATCATCTCTCTCTCCATCTCTCATCTCTTTCCATCTCTCCCTCATCTCTCCCTCTCATGTCTCCCTCCATTTCCATCTCATCTCCTTCTCATCTCTATCTCCATCTCTCCCTCTCACTAGTGTATACAACCTTATGCTATACCAGGGAAATTGTGTTTAGGGCCAAAGCCTGGCCACTAGTACTTTTTCAGCAGCATAAGTGAGAGCAGGTCCGCTGGAGCCATGGCCCAGTGAGACATGGGTGCCGGTCTGCGTAGATGGAAAGGGAAAGGTCTTAGCCTTTTGGGTAAAACACTGAGGTAAATACTATATGGGAATGCGCCATTAGAGGATGCAACAATGCATCTGTCCCATTATGACATATGTTAGAGCGCCATTGAGGCCATCTCCATTTTGAAGTAGTCCATTTTCTTCTTCTACTACTTCTAGGAGTTGGTAAACAAACTGGTAGGGTACATACTGCCAGCTGGAGTGTGTTGTCTGAACAGGTATAAAGCCAAGGTTGGTGATTTACTGCCACCTGCAGTGATAGAATGTTTGCTCAGGAGTATAATTCATTGGCTGATCCATACTGATAAACTGGATGGAATTGTGTGATCCTTCCATAATAACCAATAGGAAATCCCACCCCGTTGACTACTTCAAAATGGTGAAAGTCCTCAATGGCGCTACCCATGCTAAAACGGGCTTTTGGGCACTAGAGTCTTCTATCTATCTCTATGATAAAACCCTACTTCCTCTTCTCACTTTGTTGAGCTACACTGCTCATTTTCCCATTCCACGTTAGTGCTCTCCTGTATGTGTTCTTACAGTTTGTCTGATGGCCTGTTGCCAGCTTATTTATCTGTCTGATGTATTTGGCCAGTGTTTGTTTTGACTCTGCCAGGGAAGGTTCCTGTGTGTGTGTGTCTGTGCGTGTCTGTGTATGTGTTGTGTGTGTGTTGTGTGCGAGCGTGCATCTTTGAATAGGGTAGGAGGTAGCAAAGGTAGAGGTAGGGGGAAGAGAGATATAGGAGGCAGCAGGATCTGGTATGGGGAAGAGGGATATAGGAGGCAGCAGGATCTGGTATGGGGAAGAGGGATATAGGAGGCAGCAGGATCTGGTATGGGGAAGAGGGATATAGGAGGCAGCAGGATCTGGTATGGGGAAGAGAGATATAGGAGGCAGCAGGATATGGTATGAGGAAGAGAGATATAGGAGGCAGCAGGATATGGTATGAGGAAGAGAGATATAGGAGGCAGCAGGATATGGTATGGGGAAGAGGGATATAGGAGGCAGCAGGATATGGTATGGGGAAGAGGGATATAGGAGGCAGCAGGATATGGTATGGGGAAGAGGGATATAGGAGGCAGCAGGATATGGTATGGGGAAGAGAGATATAGGAGGCAGCAGGATATGGTATGAGGAAGAGAGATATAGGAGGCAGCAGGATATGGTATGAGGAAGAGAGATATAGGAGGCAGCAGGATCTGGTATGGGAAGATAGATATAGGGGGCAGCAGGATATGGTATGGGGAAGAGGGATATAGGAGGCAGCAGGATATGGTATGGGGAAGAGAGATATAGGAGGCAGCAGGATCTGGTATGGGGGAAGAGGGATATAGGAGGCAGCAGGATATGGTATGGGGAAGATAGATATAGGGGGCAGCAGGATATGGTATGGGGAAGAGAGATATAGGAGGCAGCAGGATATGGTATGGGGAAGAGGTATATAGGAGGCAGCAGGATATGGTATGAGGAAGAGAGATATAGGAGGCAGCAGGATCTGGTATGGGAAGATAGATATAGGGGCAGCAGGATATGGTATGGGGAAGAGGGATATAGGAGGCAGCAGGATATGGTATGGGGAAGAGAGATATAGGAGGCAGCAGGATCTGGTATGGGGAAGAGGGATATAGGAGGCAGCAGGATATGGTATGGGGAAGAGAGATATAGGAGGCAGCAGGATCTGGTATGGGAAGATAGATATAGGAGGCAGCTGGATATGGTATGGGGAAGAGAGATATAGGAGGCAGCAGGATATGGTATGGGAAGATAGATATAGGGGGCAGCAGGATATGGTATGGGGAAGAGAGATATAGGAGGCAGCAGGATCTGGTATGGGAAGATAGATATAGGGGGCAGCAGGATATGGTATGGGGAAGAGAGATATAGGAGGCAGCAGGATCTGGTATGGGGAAGAGGGATATAGGAGGCAGCAGGATATGGTATGAGGAAGAGAGATATAGGAGGCAGCAGGATCTGGTATGGGAAGATAGATATAGGAGGCAGCTGGATATGGTATGGGGAAGATAGATATAGGAGGCAGCCGGATATGGTATGGGGAAGAGAGATATAGGAGGCAGCAGGATATGGTATGGGAAGATAGATATAGGGGGCAGCAGGATATGGTATGGGGAAGAGAGATATAGGAGGCAGCTGGATATGGTATGGGGAAGAGAGATATAGGGGGCAGCAGGATATGGTATGGGGAAGAGAGATATAGGAGGCAGCTGGATATGGTATGGGGAAGAGAGATATAGGGGGCAGCAGGATATGGTATGGGGAAGAGAGATATAGGGGGCAGCAGGATATGGTATGGGGAAGAGAGATATAAGAGGCAGCAGGATCTGTTATGGGGAAGAGGGATATAGGAGGCAGCAGGATCTGGTATGGGGAAGAGGTATATAGGAGGCAGCAGGATATGGTATGAGGAAGAGAGATATAGGAGGCAGCAGGATCTGGTATGGGAAGATAGATATAGGGGGCAGCAGGATCTGGTATGGGGAAGAGGTATATAGGAGGCAGCTGGATATGGTATGGGGAAGAGAGATATAGGAGGCAGCTGGATATGGTATGGGGAAGAGGGATATAGGAGGCAGCAGGATATGGTATGGGGAAGAGAGATATAGGGGGCAGCAGGATATGGTATGGGGAAGAGAGATATAGGAGGCAGCAGGATATGGTATGAGGAAGAGAGATATAGGAGGCAGCAGGATCTGGTATGGGGAAGAGGGATATAGGAGGCAGCAGGATCTGGTATGGGGAAGAGAGATATAGGAGGCAGCTGGATATGGTATGAGGAAGAGAGATATAGGAGGCAGCTGGATATGGTATGGGGAAGAGGGATATAAGAGGCAGCAGGATCTGGTATGGGGAAGAGGGATATAGGAGGCAGCAGGATCTGGTATGGGGAAGAGGTATATAGGAGGCAGCAGGATATGGTATGAGGAAGAGAGATATAGGAGGCAGCAGGATCTGGTATGGGAAGATAGATATAGGGGGCAGCAGGATCTGGTATGGGGAAGAGGTATATAGGAGGCAGCTGGATATGGTATGGGGAAGAGAGATATAGGAGGCAGCTGGATATGGTATGGGGAAGAGGGATATAGGAGGCAGCAGGATATGGTATGAGGAAGAGAGATATAGGAGGCAGCAGGATCTGGTATGGGGAAGAGGGATATAGGAGGCAGCAGGATCTGGCATGGGGAAGAGAGATATAGGAGGCAGCAGGATCTGGTATGGGGAAGATAGATATAGGAGGCAGCAGGATCTGGTATGGGGAAGAGGGATATAGGAGGCAGCAGGATATGGTATGGGGAAGAGAGATATAGGAGGCAGCAGGATATGGTATGAGGAAGAGAGATATAGGAGGCAGCAGGATCTGGTATGGGGAAGAGGGATATAGGAGGCAGCAGGATCTGGTATGGGGAAGAGAGATATAGGAGGCAGCAGGATCTGGTATGGGGAAGAGAGATATAGGAGGCAGCAGGATATGGTATGGGGAAGATAGATATAGGAGGCAGCTGGATATGGTATGGGGAAGAGGGATATAGGAGGCAGTAGGATCTGGCATGGGGAAGAGAGATATAGGAGGCAGCAGGATCTGGTATGGGGAAGATAGATATAGGAGGCAGCAGGATATGGTATGGGGAAGAGAGATATAGGAAGCAGCAGGATCTTGTATGGGGAAGAGAGATATGGTATGGGGAAGAGAGATATAGGAGGCAACAGGATCTGGTATAGGGAAGCAGGAAAGACAAGATGGTCTGGAGCTGGCTAAGTGTAGTTTCATTTATAACTGCCTGGCCTGCTGACACATTTACCTAGACTGAGATCTACACAGGGGAGAGGGATGGGGGAGAGAGACGAGAGGAGAAAAGAGGAGAGAGGGATGGGGAGAGACGAGGAGAAAATAGGAGAGAGGGATTGGGAGAGAGACGGAGGAGAAGGAGAGAGGGATGGGGAGAGAGGCGAGAGGAGAAAAGAGGAGAGAGGGATGTGGGAGAGATGGAGGAGAAGGAGAGAGCAAGAGATAGAGGAGAAAGAGATGAAGGAGAGAGGCACAGAAAGATAGCAAGAAGAATGAGAGAAAAGAGAGAAGAGAAAAGGATGGGTGATTACATCCTAGCTGATTAATGATAGATGAGTAACAGGAGTTTGTTGTGAAATAATAGAGAGGGAGAGAAAATATTAAAGAGAGGAAAAAGAGGCTACAGGGAGCTGCCATAGAGACAGATAGATGGCTCGTCTTTGCATCTGTGCCATTATAGTGTCTATGACAGCATCGGCAGAACCATTGAGGCAATCTCCATTTTGAAGTAGTAACTTTTCTTCTTCATAATTGGCTGATCCCTACTAATGATCTGGTTGGACATGACTCCAACAGGGTCACCGGGAGGGATCAGCCAATGAAGGTGGAAGTCCCACCCAGTTGACTACACTAAAATGGTGGAAGCCCTCAATGGTGCTGCCCATGCTAATACAACCTTTTGGCCCCTAGAGGCCTCTGTCATTCTCTATGGAGCTGCCCCATTCTCTCTGACTGGCCACCAGTCCGCAAGAAAACAGGGAGAAGAAGACATGAGGAGAAAGAAAAGAGAGGAGAAGAAGGAGGGATGAGAGGTAATGAATGACAGATGAATGACATCAGTTTGTAGAGAGAGAGAGAGAGAGAGAGAGAGAGAGAGAGAGAGAGAGAGAGAGAGAGAGAGAGAGAAAGAGAGAGAGAGATCTTGTCTGACCTGTCATTGGGTCTCCAACTGAAATCAGCAGCTGCTATGCCCTGATGAATTTCCCTCACAGTGTCTGTGTGTCCTGTGTCATGAATCTCGCTCCTGGGTGAGAATCAAAGATAGCCCCCCCCCTCTCCCACCAGAGGAGGAGTGGGGCCAGTTGTATGAATCTAACGACCGGTCGTAAACTTTCTCTCTCTTGCACTGCAGTATGGAGAAGTCAAAAATCCTTTGTGTGTAGAGAGAGACTCTTGCCAAAATTTCAGACATCAAAAGATTGGACATTGGAACATTCGTTTTCAAATTCAAACATCTGGAATGGTTGGTGGGGATCCAAACAATAAATCCTGTCAAAAGTGTATTGTTTTGTGATATCATTAAGGATGGTATAACTAAATAACTGTAACTCTACAAATGTGTGCATGCGTCCCAGTCATCAGATTTACATCTAAATGTTGTAAAAGTTATATGATTAAATATTAAACTATTTGTGAGAAGATGAAATGTAATTTTAGCCTTCTGAATGAGAATTGTTTTTCATATAAACTTTTGCCAAGCCAGTAACCACACCCACATGAGTACAGACATGTGGCAACGTGATGGAACCGCCCTCCAAGGCGAGTGCATAAAAGGACTGCTAACAAAATTTACACCAAACCAGAAAGCGTGGAGCTGTGGCTACACGTCGAAATGGTTTAAAACTACCAGACCAGTATACGGTAAGACTCAAACTCTCGAGTGAAGAAGATAAAGGCTACATCGGAACATTAAGTCTGCAGCTGTTTAAGTACTTTAGTCTAGTAAACTCGAACAGGAACCACCGCGTGTGTACCTCTGATGTATCCAGTCTAACGAACACTCATAGACAAAGAAGCCTACTACAACTGAGGACATTGTGACCTCTGGTGGACAACCAGAGACTTACATCAAACTACTCGCTATAGACGGACGAGTGGTTTCAACAGAGAGATGACAAAGGCATACAAGTGTTAATATATGTGTTGCATTTCTTTTCGAATGAGCGGTCGTTCATGTGCAAAGTATTCATTTTTCATGAGCATAGCTTCCACATGTACAGTGGGGAAAAAAAGTATTTAGTCAGCCACCAATTGTGCAAGTTCTCTCACTTAAAAAGATGAGAGAGGTCTGTAATTTTCAACATAGGTACACTTCAACTATAACAGACAAAATGAGGAAAAAAAATCCAGAAAATCACATTGTAGGATTTTTAATGAATTTATTTGCAAATTATGGTGGAAAATAAGTATTTGGTCACATACAAACAAGCAAGATTTCTGGCTCTCACAGACCTGTAACTTCTTCTTTAAGAGGCTCCTCTGTCCTCCACTCGTTACCTGTATTAATGGCACCTGTTTGAACTTGTTATCAGTATAAAAGACACCTGTCCACAACCTCAAACAGTCACACTCCAAACTCCACTATGGCCAAGACCAAAGAGCTGTCAAAGGACACCAGAAACCAAATTGTAGACCTGCACCAGGTTGACTGAATCTGCAATAGGTAAGCAGCTTGGTTTGAAGAAATCAACTGTGGGAGCAATTATTAGGAAATGGAAGACATACAAGACCACTGATAATCTTCCTCGATCTGGGGCTCCACGCAAGATCTCACCCCGTGGGGTCAAAATGATCACAAGAACGGTGAGCAAAAATCCCAGAACCACACGGGGGGACCTAGTGAATGACCTGCAGAGAGCTGGGACCAAAGTAACAAAGCCTACCATCAGTAACACACTACGCCGCCAGGGACTCAAATCCTGCAGTGACAGACGTGTCCCCCTGCTTAAGCCAGTACATGTTCAGGCCCGTCTGAAGTTTGCTAGAGAGCATTTGGATGATCCAGATGAGGATTGGGAGAATGTCATATGGTCAGATGAAAGCAAAATATAACTTTTTGGTAAAAACTCAACTCGTCGTGTTTGGAGGACAAAGAATGCTGAGTTGCATCCAAAGAACACCATACCTACTGTGAAGCATGGGGGTGGAAACATCATGCTTTGGGGCTGTTTTTCTGCAAAGGGACCAGGACGACTGATCCGTGTAAAGGAAAGAATGAATGGGGCCATGTATCGTGAGATTTTGAGTGAAAACCATCAGCAAGGGCATTGAAGATGAAACGTGGCTGGGTCTTTCAGCATGACAATGATCCCAAACACACCGCCCGGCAACGAAAGAGTGGCTTCAGAAGAAGCATTTCAAGGTCCTGGAGTGGCCTAGCCAGTCTCCAGATCTCAACCCCATAGAAAATCTTTGGAGGGAGTTGAAAGTCCGTGTTGCCCAGCGACAGCCCCAAAACATCACTGCTCTAGAGGAGATCTGCATGGAGGAATGGGCCAAAATACCAGCAACAGTGTGTGAAAACCTTGTGAAGACTTACAGAAATCGTTTGACCTCTGTCATTGCCAACAAAGGGTATATAACAAAGTATTGAGATAAACTTTTGTTATTGACCAAATACTTATTTTCCACCATAATTTGCAAATAAATTCATAAAAAATCCTACAATGTGATTTTCTGGATTTGTTTTCCTCATTTTGTCTGTCATAGTTGAAGTGTACCTATGATGAAAATTACAGGCCTCTCTCATCTTTTTAAGTGAGAGAACTTGCACAATTGGTGGCTGACTAAATACTTTTTTGCCCCACTGTATGTACAAGCCCACTATCTTTGTCTCTCCCGCTCTTTTTATCTTACCCCTCCTTTTCATTGTGTAACAAGCCATCATATCGGGTTAGTCACCTAGGGACTTTACATTGTGTAACAAGCCGCCATATCAGGTTAGCCCACTAGGGACTTTTCATTGTGTAACAAGCCGTCATATCAGGTTAGTCCACTAGGGACTTTTCATTGTGTAACAAGCCATCATATCGGGTTAGTCACCTAGGGACTTTACATTGTGTAACAAGCCGTCATATCAGGTTAGTCCACTAGGGACTTTTCATTGTGTAACAAGCCGTCATATCAGGTTAGTCCACTAGGGACTTTTCATTGTGTAACAAGATGTCATATCAGGTTAGTCCACTAGGGACTTTTCATTGCATTATGTTAGTAATCAATTCAACGTATACCCTGTGTGTGTGTTTGTTTATGTATTTCTGTGTGATTATTTAATTAGTTAGTAAATAAATAAATAAGTCAATTTGTGTATCGCTGAATCCTCATTTAGAATAGGGTTCGTGCAGATATCCAAGAATTTTGCGACGTTCAGAATGAGACTGATATGAGGTAAATAATGATTAATGGATGACTGGTATGATAACAATATATTCTGATATATTCTTGAGTTAATTTGGGAAACAGTAACTCATTAAACAAACTTTTTCCCTGGTGCCCCAAGTTACTAATGAGTTAATTGTTACATGATTAATTGAATCACGTAATAATTAAACATAGTTAATTGATTTGATAAAATAGCTGTCATCACATTAATGATAGTCAAGACACCTGTGTATGTCTATAAACATTCTATATAACTCACAGCAGAGGACTTTGATGCAGGCGGCGTGGAGGTTGTTCTCTGCCCTGATCAGAGACCTCATCCCGATGACGAAGAGGTTCCCGAAACATGTGATGAAGGCCATGACCCACACAGAGACCCTGAGCACCACGTTGGCTAACAGATCCTCGAAGGAAGAGATACCGTCTGTGTTGGGCTTACACGTTCTCACGTGGGGCGCATAGGAACAGTACTGGAACATCTTGAAGTAGCTAAGAGGGGGACGACAACATATAGTATAGAATGTCATGTACAGGACATTTAACATAGAATGTGATATACAGGACATATAGTATAGAAAGTGGTGCACAGGACATATAGCATAGAATGTGATGAACAGGACATATAGTATAGAATGTGATGAACAGGACATATAACATAGAATGTGACGAACAGGACATATAGTATAGAATGTGATATACAGGACATATAGTATAAAATGTGATGTACAGGATTTTTTGTATAGAATGTGATATACAGGACATAAAATATAGAATGTGATAAACAGGACATATAGTATAGTATAGAATGTGATGAACAGGACATTTAGTATAGAATGTGATGAACAGGACATTTAGTATATAATGTGATAAACAGGACATTTAGTATAGAATGTGATGAAAAGGACATTTAGTATAGAATGTGATGAAAAGGACATATAGTATAGAATGTGATGAACAGGACATTTAGTATAGAATGTGATATACAGGACATATAGTATAGAATGTGATATACAGGACATATAGTATAGCATGTGATGTACAGAACATATAGTATAGAATGTGATAACAGGACATATAGTATAGAATGTGATAAACAGGACATATAGTATAGATGTCACGATCTCCATGCGGGACAGACCAAGACGCAGAGATGCTTCCAGTATACATGTTTATTTAACAACATAACTAGGACAAGAGTAACAAGACAATCGTAACGACAATCGTAACGACAATCGTAACGACAATCGTAACGACAATCGTAACGACAATCGTAACGACAATCGTAACGACAATCGTAACGACAATCGTAACGACAATCGTAACGACAATCGTAACGACAATCGTAACATGTGCCCTAACCAAGCTATGTACAAACAATAACCCACAAAACCTAAATGAAAACCCCAAACATATATATGGTTCCCAATTAGAGACAACGACACACAGCTGCCTCTAATTGGGAACCATTACCCCAACATAGAAATAGAACACCTAGAACTCAAAAAACCCTACACCAAAAACAAAACCTAAACACGCCAGCCTAAAACTCTGGCCTGGACGTGACAATAGAATGTGATGTACAGGATATATAGTATAGAATGTGATGAACAGGACATGTAGTATAGAATGTGATAAACAGGACATGTGGTATAGAATGTGATATACAGGACATATAGTATAGAATGTGATATTCAGGACATATAGTATAGAATGTGATATACAGGACATAAAATATAGAATGTGATAAACAGGACATATAGTATAGAATGTGATATACAGGACATATAGTATAGAATGTGATGAAAAGGACATATAGTATAGAATGTGATATTCAGGACATAAAATATAGAATGTGATAAACAGGACATATAGTATAGAATGTGATATACAGGACATATAGTATAGAATGTGATGAACAGGACATTTAGTATAGAATGTGATGAAAAGGACATATAGTATTGAATGTGATATACAGGACATATAGTATAGAATGTGATATACAGGACATACAGTGGGGGAAAAAAGTATTTAGTCAGCCACCAATTGTGCAAGTTCTCTCACTTAAAAAGATGAGAGAGGCCTGTAATTTTCATCATAGGTACACTTCAACTATGACAGACAAAATGAGGAAAACAAATCCAGAAAATCACATTGTAGGATTTTTTATGAATTTATTTGCAAATTATGGTGGAAAATAAGTATTTGGTCACATACAAACAAGCAAGATTTCTGGCTCTCACAGACCTGTAACTTCTTCTTTAAGAGGCTCCTCTGTCCTCCACTCATTACCTGTATTAATGGCACCTGTTTGAACTTGTTATCAGTATAAAAGACACCTGTCCACAACCTCAAACAGTCACACTCCAAACTCCACTATGGCCAAGACCAAAGAGCTGTCAAAGGACACCAGAAACAAAATTGTAGACCTGCACCAGGTTGGGAAGACTGAATCTGCAATAGGTAAGCAGCTTGGTTTGAAGAAATCAACTGTGGGAGCAATTATTAGGAAATGGAAGACATACAAGACCACTGATAATCTTCCTCGATCTGGGGCTCCACGCAAGATCTCACCCCGTGGGGTCAAAATGATCACAAGAACGGTGAGCAAAAATCCCAGAACCACACGGGGGGACCTAGTGAATGACCTGCAGAGAGCTGGGACCAAAGTAACAAAGCCTACCATCAGTAACACACTACGCCAGGGACTCAAATCCTGCAGTGACAGACGTGTCCCCCTGCTTAAGCCAGTACATGTTCAGGCCCGTCTAAAGTTTGCTAGAGAGCATTTGGATGATCCAGATGAGGATTGGGAGAATGTCAGATGAAAGCAAAATAGAACTTTTTGGTAAAAACTCAACTCGTCGTGTTTGGAGGACAAAGAATGCTTAGTTGCATCCAAAGAACACCATACCTACTGTGAAGCATGGGGGTGGAAACATCATGCTTTGGGGCTGTTTTTCTGCAAAGGGACCAGGACGACTGATCCGTGTAAAGGAAAGAATGAATGGGGCCATGTATCGTGAGATTTTGAGTGAAAACCTCCTTCCATCAGCAAGGGCATTGAAGATGAAACGTGGCTGGGTCTTTCAGCATGACAATGATCCCAAACACACCGCCTGGGCAACGAAGGAGTGGCTTCAGAAGAAGCATTTCAAGGTCCTGGAGTGGCCTAGCCAGTCTCCAGATCTCAACCCCATAGAAAATCTTTGGAGGGAGTTGAAAGTCCGTGTTGCCCAGCGACAGCCCCAAAACATCACTCTAGAGGAGATCTGCATGGAGGAATGGGCCAAAATACCAGCAACAGTGTGTGAAAACCTTGTGAAGACTTACAGAAAACATTTGACCTCTGTCATTGCCAACAAAGGGTATATAACAAAGTATTGAGATAAACTTTTGTTATTGACCAAATACTTATTTTCCACCATAATTTGCAAATAAATTCATAAAAAATCCTACAATGTGATTTTCTGGATTTTTTTTCCTCATTTTGTCTGTCATAGTTGAAGTGTACCTATGATGAAAATTACAGGCCTCTCTCATCTTTTTAAGTGAGAGAACTTGCACAATTGGTGGCTGACTAAATACTTTTTTTTCCCCACTGTAATATAGAATGTGATGTACAGGATATACAGTACATAATGTGATACAGTATGTACATACATGTGTGAGAGGTTTCTCATGGGTACAAACATCTTCGTCTGGATGTCTGGAATCTCAATACCCTCCAGACCTCTAAAGACAAGACATCACACAGTTTATTAATTTGATTAGATTTATTTACCATAGATAGTCAACATGTATCATCCTATAGGGTACGATACTGGTAGGTACTGGTCGGTACTGGTAAGTACTGGTAGATACTGGTAAGTACTGGTAGGTACCTTTCGGTACTGGTAGATACAGGTAAGTACTGGTCGATACTGGTTTATACAGGTAGGTACTGGTAGACACTGGTAGATACAGGTAGGTACTGGTAGATACAGGTAGGTACTGGAAGATACTGGTAGATACAGGTAGGTACTGGAAGATACTGGTAGATACAGGTAGGTACTGGTAGATACAGGGAGGTACTGGAAGATACTGGTAGATACAGGTAGGTACTGGAAGATACTGGTAGGTACTGGTAGGTACTGGTAGATACTGGTAGGTAGTGGTAGGTACTGGTAGATACTGGTAGGCACTGGTAGGTACTGGTAGATACTGGTAGGCACTGGTAGGTACTGGTAGATACTGGTAGGTACTGGTAGATACTGGTAGGTACTGGTAGGTACTGGTATGTACTGGTAGATACAGGTAGGTACTGGTAGACACTGGTAGATACAGGTAGGTACTGGTAGATACAGGTAGGTACTGGAAGGTACTGTTAGATACAGGTAGGTACTGGTAGGTAGTGGTAGGTAGTGGTAGGTACTAGTAGATACTGGTAGGTACTGGTAGATACTGGTAGGCACTGTTAGTTAGTGGTAAGTACTGGTAGGTACTGATAGTGTACTGTACAGTACTGATAGGTACTGGTAGGTATTTCGTAAGTACTGTTAGTGCATGGTACTGGTAGGCTGTATATGTACTACTCACAGGGACTGGAGCTGGGTCAGGTGATCAAAGTGACCCGGGTGGATGTGGAACAGAGGATTATGGGATATGTTCCTGTGACAATAAGTAAACAATAATATAAGAAGTGATCTGTCTGACAGGCGGATGGACAGGCAGGCAGGTATTCTGAGACTAATAGTTTTTAACAGTCAGTAGAACAACATTTGTCACCTTATTATTAAGCCCTGTTTGTCAGATGTAAAGCCATGTTTCCAGGGTTAGAGGAGAAGCAGACATAAACAATCCTGTATTGTGAGACTCACAGCATGAGAAGAGACTTTAAGCTCTTAAAGCTGTTAAACTGAGGTAATTAACAGTATAAAGTATACAAGTCGGATGTTTACATACACCTTAGCCAAATATATTTAAACTCAATTTTTCACAATTCCTGACATTTAATCCAAGTAAATTTCCCCTGCCTTAGGTCAGTTAGGATCACCACTTTATTTTAAGAATGTGAAATAATAATAGTACAGAGAATGATTTATTTCAGCTTTTATTTCTTTCATTACATTCCCAGTGGGTCAGAAGTTTACATACACTCAATTAGTATTTGGTAGCATTGCCTTTAAATAGTTTAACTTGGGTCAAACGTTTTGGGTAGCCTTCCACAAGCTTCCCACAATAAGTTGGGTGAATTTTGGCCCATTCCTCCTGAAAGAGCTGGAGTAACTGAGTCAGGTTTGTAGGCCTCCTCGCTCGCACATGCTTTTTCAGTTCTGCCCACAAATGTTCTATGGGATTGAGGTTAGGGCTTTGTGGTGGCCTCTCCAATACCTTGACTTTGTTGTCCTTAAGCCATTTTGCCACAACTTTGGAAGTATGCTTGGGGTCATTGTCCATTTGGAAGACCCATTTGCGGCCAAACTTCAACTTCCTGACTGACGTCTTGAGAGTTGCTTCAATAAATCCACATAATGTTCCTTCCTCATGATGCCATCTATTTTGTGAAGTGCACCAGTCCCTCCTGCAGCAAAGCACCCCCACAACATGATGCTGCCACCCCCGTGATTCACGGTTGGGATGGTGTTCTTCGGCTTGCAAGCCTCCCCCTTTTTCCTCCAAACATAACGATGGTCATTATGGCCAAACAGTTCAATTTTGGTTTCATCAGACCAGAAGACATTTCTACAAAAAGTACGATATTTGTCCCCATGTGCAGTTGCAACCCGTAGTCTGGCTTTCACTGCTCCAAAATGTCGGTTTTGGAGCAGTGGCTTCTTCCTTGATGAGCGTCCTTTCAGGTTATGTCGATATAGGACTCGTTTTACTGTGGATATAGATACTTTTGTACCTGTTTCCTCCAGCATCTTCACAAGGTCCTTTGCTGTTGTTCTAGGATTGATTTGCACTTTTCGCACCAAAGTACATTCAGCTCTAGGAGACAGAACGTGTCTCCTTCCTGAGCGTGGTCCCATGGTGTTTATACTTGCGTACTATTGTTTGTATAGATGAACGTGGTACCTTCTGGCGTTTGGAAATTGCTCCCAAGGATGAACCAGACTTGTGGAGGTCTACAATTTGTTTTCTGAGATCTTGGCTGATTTCTTTTGATTTTCCCATGATGTCAAGCAAAGAGGCACTGAGTTTGAAGGTAGGCCTTGAATACATTCACAGGTACACCTCCAATTGACTCAAATGATTTCAATTAGCCTATCAGAAGCTTCAAAAGCAATGACATAATTTTTTTGAATTTTCCAAGCTGTTTAAAGGCACAGTCAATCTAGTGTATGTAAACTTCTGACCCACAGGAATTGTGATACAGTGAATTATAAGTGAAATAATCTGTCTGTAAACAATTGTTGGAAAAATTACTTGTGTCATGCACAAAGTAGATGTCCTAACCGACTTGATAAAACTATAGTTTGTTAACAAGAAATTTGTGGAGTGGTTAAAAAACGAGTTTTAATGACTCCAACCTAAGAGTATGTAAACTTACGACTTCAACTGTATATTTGTAATATCTTAAATTCTTTTTATCAGATGTTATGCCGTAATCGGGTTCCATTTGGGACACAACCTGTGACTCACAGTTTGACGAGAGACTTTAGGCTCTTAAAAGTGTTGTTGGGGAGTTCAGTAATCCGGTTGTCCGACAGGTCTCTGAAAACAGAGGGAGAGAAAAAAGAGAGGGAGGGGGAGCGAGAGCAGGAGGGGAGAGAGAGGGAGGGGGAGCGAGAGCAGAAGGAGAGAGGGGGGAGTAAGGAGAGAGGGAGAGAGAGTGGGGAGCGAGAGCAGGAAGGGAGAGGGGGAGAGCAGGAGGGCAGAGAGGGGGAGGAGAGGGGTAAGGAGAGAGGGAGAGAGAGAGAATGTCAGGTAGACAAGTAGACAGAATGACAGGTAGACAGAATGACAGAATGACAGGTAGACGGAATGACAGGTTGACATGTAGACAGAATGACAGGTTGACAGGTATACAGAATGACAGGTAGACAGAATGACAGGTTGACAGGTAGACAGAATGACAGGTTGAAAGATAGACAGAATGACAGGTATACAGAATGACAGGTTGACAGGTAGACAGAATGACAGAATGACAGAATGACAGGTAGACGGAATGACAGGTTGACATGTAGCCAGAATGACAGAATGACAGGTAGACAGAATGACAGGTAGACAGGTAGAAATAATGACAGGAAGACAGAATGACAGGTAGACAGAATGACAGGTAAGCAGGTAGACAGGTAGAAATAATGACAGGAAGACAGAATGACAGGTAGACAGAATGACAGGTAAGCAGGTAGACAGAATGACAGGTAGACATAATGACAGAATGACAGGTAGACAGAATGACAGATTGACAAGTAGACAGAATGACAGGTAGACAGAATGACAGAATGACAGGTAGACGGAATGACAGGTTGACATGTAGACAGAATGACAGGTTGACAGGTAGACAGAATGACAGGTTGACAGGTAGACAGAATGACAGATAGATAGAATGACAGGTTGACAGGTAGACAGAATGACAGGTAGACAGAATGACAGATTAGACAGAATGACAGGTTGACAGGTAGACAGAATGACAGGTAGACAGAATGACAGGTAGACAGGTAGAAATAATGACAGGAAGACAGAATGACAGGTAGACAGAATGACAGGTAAGCAGGTAGACAGAATGACAGGTAGACATAATGACAGGTAGACAGAATGACAGGTGGACAGAATGACAGGTAGACAGGTCGAAAGAATGACAGGTAGACAGAATGACAGGTAAGCAGGTAGACAGAATGACAGGTAGACATAGAGACAGGTAGACAGAATGAGAGGTGGACAGAATGACAGGTAGACAGGTAGACAGAATGACAGGTAGACAGAATGACAGGTCGACAGAATGACAGGTCGACAGAATGACAGGTAAGCAGGTCGAAAGAATGACAGGTAGACAGAATGACAGGTAGACAGAATGACAGCTAAACAGAATGACAGGTAGACAGGTAGAAATAATGACAGGTAGACAGAATGACAGGTAAGCAGGTAGACAGAATGACAGGTAGACATAGAGACAGGTAGACAGAATGAGAGGTGGACAGAATGACAGGTAGACAGGTAGACAGAATGACAGGTAGACAGAATGACAGGTCGACAGAATGACAGGTCGACAGAATGACAGGTAAGCAGGTCGACAGAATGACAGGTAGACAGAATGACAGGTGGACAGAATGACAGGTAGACAGGTAGACATAATGAATAGTTGTCATTGTTCAGTTAGGATTCTACTAATAGTTGTCATTGTTTAGTTAGGTTTCTACTAATAGTTGTCATTGTTCAGTTAGGGTTCTCCTAATAGTTGTCATTGTTCAGTTAGTGTTCTCCTAATAGTTGTCATTGTTCAGTTAGGGTTCTACTAATAGTTGTCATTGTTTAGTTAGGGTTCTACTAATAGCTGTCAATTTTCAGTTAGGGTTCTCCTAATAGTTGTCATTGTTCAGTTAGGGTTCTACTAATAGTTGTCATTGTTCAGTTAGGGTTCTACTAATAGTTGTCATTGTTCAGTTAGGGTTCTACTAATAGCTGTCAATTTTCAGTTAGGGTTCTTCTAGTAGTTGTCATTGTTCAGTTAGGGTTCTACTAATAGTTGTCATTGTTCAGTTAGGGTTCTCCTAATACTTGTCATTGTTCAGTTAGGGTTCTGCTAATAGTTGTCATTGTTCAGTTAGGGTTCTACTAATAGTTGCCATTGTTCAGTTAGGGTTCTCCTAATAGTTGTCATTGTTCAGTTAGGGTTCTACTAATAGTTGTCATTGTACAGTTAGGGTTCTCCTAATAGTTGTCATTTTTCAGTTAGGGTTCTACTAATAGTTGTCATTGTTCAGTTAGGGTTCTGCTAATAGTTGTCATTGTTCAGTTAGGGTTCTACTAATAGTTGTCATTGTTCAGTTAGGGTTCTACTAATAGTTGTCATTGTTCAGTTAGGGTTCTACTAATAGTTGTCATTGTTCAGTTAGGGTTCTGCTAATAGTTGTCATTGTTCAGTTAGGGTTCTACTAATAGTTGTCATTGTTCAGTTAGGGTTCTACTAATAGTTGTCATTGTTCAGTTAGGGTTCTACTAATAGTTGTCATTGTTCAGTTAGGGTTCTGCTAATAGTTGGCATTGTTCAGTTAGGGTTCTACTGATAGTTGCCATTGTTCAGTTAGGGTTCTCCTAATAGTTGTCATTGTTCAGTTAGGGTTCTCCTAATAGTTGTCATTGTTCAGTTAGGGTTCTTCTAATAGTTGTCATTATTCAGTTAGGGTTCTACTCACAGTTCTTCTAGAACCACTAGAGACTGAAAAGTGTTCTCAGGAAGAGTTGTGATCTTGTTGTCCATTAGGAGCCTGTCAGGGATAGAGAGAATTACTACAGTTTAATGGTTTCAAACACTTATTTATCACACAGACACAAACAGTCTTGTGCAGCTAACATTGTGGGGACACACAATTCAGACCCATTCAAAATCCTATTTTCCCTAACCCCAAACCCTAAACCTAACCCTAACCTGTAATCTTACCCTAACCCTAACCTTAACCTTAACCCTAAAACTTAAACTATCCCTAGCTCCTAACCCTAACCCTAAAACTAACCATAGCTCCTTTAACTTTAACCCTAAACTTAACCCTATCTCGTAACCCTAACCTTAATTCTAACCCTAACACTAATTCCAACCTTAACCCTAAACCCACTAGAAATAGCATTTGACCTCGCGGCGACTAACAAAATGTCCCCAGTTGGTCAGAATTTTGTTTGTTTACTATTCTTGTTAACTAACACGTCCACACACGCACGTCCACACACGCCCGCACGTCCACACACATGCACGTCCACACACACGCACGTACGTCCACACACGCCCGCACGCCCACACACGTCCACCCGCACGTCCACCCACACATGTCCACACACGTCCACCCACACATGTCCACACACGTCCACCCACCCCCACACACACACACGTCCACCCCCACACACACACACGTCCACCCACCCCCACACACACACACGTCCACCCACCCCCACACACACACACACGTCCACACGTCCACCCCCCACACACACACACGTCCAACTACCCCCACCACACGCACGCACTGCACGTCCACACACACGCATGTCCACACCCATGTCCACCCGCACGCCCACCCGCACGCCCACCCACACACACGCACACACACATATCCGCCCACCCCCAACCCCACATACACACACGTCCACCCTCCACAAACACACACACACGTCCACCCCCCCACAAACACACACACAGGTCCACTCACCCCCACACACACACGTCCACCCATCCCCACACTCGTCCACCCACCCCCACCCACCCTCACACCCTCACACACGTCCACCTACCCCCACCCACCCCCACCACACACACACACACACGTCCACCCACCCCCACACACACAAATGTCCACACACACACGTCCACACACACAGTGGTTGTGTGAGTTACTAGGCTGATAGAGTGGTTGTGTGAGTTACTAGGCTGACAGAGTGGTTGTCTGAGTTACTAGGCTTATAGAGTGGTTATGTGAGTTACTAGGCTGATAGAGTGGTTATGTGAGTTACTAGGCTGATAGAGTGGTTGTGTGAGTTACTAGGCTTATAGAGTGGTTGTGTGAGTTACTAGGCTGACAGAGTGGCTGTGTGAGTTACTAGGCTGATAGAGTGGTTGTGTGAGTTACTAGGCTGATAGAGTGGTTATGTGAGTTACTAGGCTGATAGAGTGGTTGTGTGAGTTACTAGGCTTATAGAGTGGTTGTGTGAGTTACTAGGCTGACAGAGTGGCTGTGTGAGTTACTAGGCTTATAGAGTGGATGTGTGAGTTACTAGGCTTATAGAGTGGATGTGTGAGTTACTAGGCTTATAGAGTGGTTGTGTGAGTTACTAGGCTGACAGAGTGGCTGTGTGAGTTACTAGGCTTATAGAGTGGATGTGTGAGTTACTAGGCTGACAGAGTGGCTGTGTGAGTTACTAGGCTTATAGAGTGGATGTGTGAGTTACTAGGCTTATAGAGTGGTTGTGTGAGTTACTAGGCTGACAGAGTGGCTGTGTGAGTTACTAGGCTGATAGAGTGGTTGTGTGAGTTACTAGGCTGATAGAGTGGTTGTGTGAGTTACTAGGCTTATAGAGTGGTTGTGTGAGTTACTAGGCTGATAGAGTGGTTGTGTGAGTTACGAACAATATCTGTGAAAGAGTAACTTAACACAGAAACCACACAATGTGCGCATGCTCGTGCACAAAACGCTTAAGAGAGTGTGTGTAGGAGTCACATTAGATCCATTTTTACATCCAGACAGACAACAAGACATGTGTTTGCTCCCACACACTAGCACACAGTCACACCTCCCCCATGTACCTTACCTGACATATACACACGTCACTACACAATCACACCTTGGGACACAGACACGAGAGACTGAAAAACAGCTTCTATCTCAAGGCCATCAGACTGTTAAACAGCCATCACTAACATTGAGTGGCTGCTGCCAACATACTGACTCAAATCTCTAGCCACTTTAATAATAAAAAATTGGATGTAATAAATGTATCACTAGCCACTTTAAACAATGCCACTTTAGATAATGTTTACATATCCTACATTACTCACGTCATATGTATATACTGTACTCTATACCATCTACTGCATCTTGGCTATGCCGTTCGGCCATCGCTCATCCATATATTTATATGTACACACTCGTGTTCATTCCTTTACTCTTGTTGTGTATAAGGTAGTTGTTGTGAAATTGTTAGATTACTTGTTAGATACTACTGCATGGTCGGAACTAGAAACACAAGCATTTTGCTACACTCGCATGAACATCTGCTAACCATGTGTACGTGACCAATAACATTTGATTTGATTTACATAAAACAGCTGTTAGATTGATTCAGTGTCAGCAATAAGACGCCAACAGCTTATTTGATGAGAAATACATTAAAAACATAATACTATTTGTAATAGACATCAATGTGTGAATGGGCAAGACAAAAGATTGAAGTGCATGTGTAACGGTGTAACGAAGACGCTGAGAGTGCGAGAAGCAGGTGCAGGTGGTACGTTTAATAAACCAACAAACATGGAACGAGACAACATAGCAGTGGCGTCTTAACACAGAAACATAGTCAATAACACCTGGGGAAAGAACCAAAAGGAGTGACAAATATAGGGGAGGTAATCAGGAAGGTGATGGAGTCCAGGTGAATGTCATGAGACGCAGGTGTGCCTAACGATGGTGGCAGGTGTGCGTAATAATGAGTAAACCGGTTTGTGTCAAGAACTGTAACGCTGCTGGGTTTTTCACACTCAAGAGTTTCCCGTGTGTATCAAGAATGGTCCACCACTCAAAGGACATCCAGCCAACAAGTATCCCTGTGGAACGCTTTCGACACGTTGTAGAGTCCATGCCGTGAGATCTTGTTGAATATTCACCACTGATGTTGGTGCTGAGTCAGTCACAAAAACAGCACGCTATGGCACACACACACACACACTCACACACACACACACACACACACACACACACACACACACACACACACACACACTCACACTCACACTCACACTCACACACACACAGATGTCTAATCCTGAGTGTGTGAATCCTCTGTGTATTCCGGTGGATGAGTAAACAACATATCTAAGTGACAGTCAGTCGGGCTGCTGTCATTGAGTCAGAGAGATGGAGATGCAGAGCGTGAAGCCTAATATAACTCACTATGTCTGAGAAACAGAGGGGGAGAGATGGAGAGGGAGAGCGTGAGAGAGGGAGAGAGATTTATATGTTCCTACGCTTTCTTTGGCAGTGTATGCTTGCCTTAGCAAATCCCTAAATTGCCATGCCAATAAAGCCTCTTGAATTAATTTGTAGAGAGGAATAAGAAGTAGAGAGGGGTAGAGAGAGAGAGAGAGAGAGAGAGAGAGAGAGAGAGAGAGAGAGAGAGAGAGAGAGAGAGAGAGAGAGAGAGAGAGAGAGAGAGAGAGAGAGAGAGAGGAGAGCGGGAGTGAGAAGGATAAAGAGAGAGAAAGAAAGAGAAAGAGAGAGAGAGAGAGAGAGAGAGAGAGAGAGAGAGAGAGAGAGAGAGAGAGAGAGCTTATAGAATAAATATAGAAAGACCACCAAGGTATGTAGCAGAAAGGATTTTACCAGAGGACTCTGGGTAATACAAACAGAGAGGGAGTCCTACCAGACTAACATTGTGTCTGTAGAGATTCCCCTTTGAGATGATCTACTATGAGTCTACCCCGCCTGTAGGATACTGTGACAAGGGAAATTAGTGTCCGTCAAAAGTAGTGCACCGTATACAAAATAGGGTTCCATTTGGGACGGACCCTTCACAAACCAACACTGTGTCAACAGAGACTCCTCTTTCAGATAAGAGTTTTAAAACCATGCCTGTAGGAAACAAGCTTCACATTGAGATTTCCTTTGAGATTCGTGTTTAATTTTGTTGCAAAGTGATGTAAAGTGATGTTTGTAAGATATCGGATCAGACAGGGATATCCTAACAAACTCAAGTTATTTTCGAGAGAGAATCTGTAATATACCC